>VUQR01010236.1:17207-30871 GCA_015108515.1 Hemichromis elongatus | reverse complement strand
ATGTTGGGTTTTCATAACTTGTGGGGACATCTCATTGACATAATGCTTTCCCTAGCCCCTTACCCTAACCCTAACCATAACTTAATTGTAACCCTGGCACTAAAACCACATTTTGAGTCTCAAAATTCCCTCTAAACTCGTGGGGACCGGGATTTCGGTCCCCACAAGGGCTGTCGGTCCCCACGAGAAAAGTAAATTTCCAATTTTTGGTCCCCACAAAGATGTTAATACCCGTCCACACACACACACACACACCTGCAGAATCAATGAAACTGTACCACACAAATGACCTATATTCATGCAGATGTAATGAAATGATCTGCTATAATGAAGTTTTGATTATATTCATTATTTAACAGCTGATTAAAAATACGGAGAAGTTTAATAAGATATGAACTTACATAAGAAATAATGCAAACCTGAATACAATTGTAAAAAGTTAATATTACCATAAATCTCAGATAAATGATCTATGAATTTCATCTACAAATTTTATTCCAATAATGGTATTTAAGAGATGAGATTTCAAATGTTGAAAAAAAAACATTTCTGCAAAAATGTATTTATAAGAGCCATAAATGATGAAATCAGTCTGAAAACCTGGCATAATCTTGCTGTATTCTCACATTTCTTATTATTTATTTCAATCATCAGTGCTTCTTTAACAGGATCAGCATTTTTGCAATGTTAGGTCACCAGCAGCACTTGAATTGATCAAGTAGTTCCTGGTAATATTACAAATTTAGAAAACATTAACAGCCTGCACGACTGCAGGGATCTATCACAGAATGACACTTCATTATTTCTCATTTGTAATGTGTGAATGTGCTGTTTTTTTAAATTTGTATATTTCAGACCAAGCTCATTTTAAATTGACTCAGATCCGCTTGTTTTCATAACAAGCAAAATTAAAGCGACAAGGGCCTGTTGTTGATACGAAGCTTTGTTGTTTTGACTACTCTTACGCATGAACTCCTTATTTACAGACACACTGCATTTTACACCACAAATGAACCATTATTTTAATCACCTGTGTCCCCTGATGCTATTTCCCCCCCTCTTTTGGTTCATATCAGTGCCTGTTGAATTGGGTTGAGTGTGTGTTGCAGTTGCCACATTTGGCCAGTAGGTGGGGACATGTTTAGTTCTCTGCCAGGGTGCTGCACCTGGCATTGCTTTACTTTGCAGGGTACAGCTTTAGGGTTCTGTAAAACAGCTTTGAGCAAATGCCTCATTTTTAAGGAAAGGGTCACAAACAAATATCGTTTTTGAAATGAATATTATTGTTTTTTGTTTAATTAGTTGTGCAACCTTTCAAGAGATAATCTAAAGGGAATACAGGCTGCTGGTCATTACTTCTCTTGGTAAAAATGATCAGAGAAAGGTACTCCTTGCTGATGTTTTTAGCCATTTTTTCTTGAGTGACTAAAAATATAGTTATTTGTCACTTCTCTTGTCTTTCAGCCCAGTTCTCCTGAGGCTCTCCTGGAGTGTATTTTATTTGTCCTGCCTGAGAGCGCTTATCCGATGGCATCTCTTTCGGTGTGTGTGTTTGCATGTGTGTGTGTGAGAGAGTTCAGTGGGTCCTCTTTTGTTCAGTTCAGTAAGTATGTCTCTGTGTGTGTTGACCTGATAATCTGTGTGCTTTATAGAGTGCTGTTCACACATCGGTCTCCACTCTGATCCCAAACCCAAACACAATCCTCCCCACCCCTCACCCACCCCTCCTTTATCAACCCACAGACACACTCTGACAAAATATCCCTCCATGCTGTGATTAATCACTCTTTTCTCCTACATCCCACTTTTTCTGGTGTGGTAAACAAATGGGAGAAAACAGAAATCCTGATTTTTAAAAAAAAAGAAAGTTCAGTCTTTCTGTTTTCCGAGAACTGACTCATGATGACTTTTCTTATTTGTAAATTGGTATTTTCTGAATTAATCTATGTAGTCTCAGACGTCTGTCTTCCTCTCTTTCTGTCGCTCTTTTCCCGAGGCCAGTCATGCCGATCACACATTAAATCCTGCACCGATCCTAAAATCAAACACAGATTCTTTATCGGAGAACACACTCCCTCATAATCCCCGGATAACTACACCTGTGAGTGCTTCTGTGATTTTGTGTGTGCATTTGTCCTGTGCTAATTGTCTGACTGGGCTCCTGTTCATGGGGAACAGTAATAATGTAAAGAAAATGGCACAAAGTAGTTAACTGGTATGTTTCCCTATAGAGAACAAGCACTTTCATTCGGGCAATTTCTCAAATGTAAATCAGAACTATATTATCTTCCTGATGATAATTGCAGTTGAGAAAAGAGTTAGTTTAACTACAAGGTTATGCACATGACAAAGGTGAGTTCAGATGAATTAAAATGCCATGTATGTAATAATGTGGTGGGTGGCAGTGTGTAATTGTACATGTGCAGCTCACATACTGTGTTTAAAAGATGAATGTCGCCACCATCTGCAAAGCCCCCTTTTGAAGCCTTGAGTTTTTTCTAGCTAAAAGCTGTTACTTATCAGCTGGCCCTAGTGATTTTTTTTTTTTTTTTGTGAGATGCATACACAGATACCCGCTACGAGCGCGCACTTATTGAATAGTCTCATACTGTAAATAACCACACAGCAGATAAAATTATTAATATGAAAGTTTCTTTATACCATTTCAAAAAATAAATGAATAAATATTTTACCATCCCTAACTCAAACTTTTCAGTTAATAACGTTAAATTTTGAGTTATTGTATCAAAATTTTCAGTTAGCACTGCCAATCACAATGCTCCGTGAAAAAGTTCATTTCCATGTTACCTGAAAATAAAATCCGCTAGTGATAGCATCAGTGAGCTACCAGTGTATAGTATACATGAAAAACTGCTGTTGTGCTGATAATAAGGCCATGCAGTTCAGCTCGTAACACTAAGATTTCATCATTTGTAAAACCACACTCGGTAGTACTCCACAGTTTGCTTGTTAATGACCGGCAGCTGTAGCATTGTTAGCTTAGCTGTAGCACTGGTAGCTAATGCCTTCCTAGACCCAGAATCTCATTACCTTCACAGATATTCCTGACTGGCAGAGTTAACTTGTCTCAAAATTTTGACTTATTAGCTCTAAATTTTGCAAAAATAAATAAATAACAGTTGTGGAAACAAGCTCTCCTGTATTTATCAGGTATTAGCATTAAAGGCATTAAAAGCATAGATGAGGTGAAGTCTAGAAGTGGTTACATTTTCCTGTGTTTGTACTCATCTGTCAGTCAGCCATGGCACCTTAAAGTTAAAATGACTCAGTTATCAACATATCCTCTGGCAGGTTGTCATATAGTCATGATCTGTCTCTCATTTATCATGTGCCTGTGTCCCAACACAGAATTCCCAGTATTATCTCCTGTCCCAAAACATGAATTTTCATCAGTTCACTATTAAATGCCTCCTGTTCGCCAAAAAGTCCACATTTGAAGGTTGTAGGGTTGGTGGAGGAGTTAGTGGTGCTGAATTGCACATCATTTGTAAGACATGTTATGATAAATCTTTTCAGTTGGTTAAGTTTAGGGATTTCTACTTGTTACTTGGCTGCTATTCATTTTAAAGCTTTAAAGCTGGTTGTCAAAATGACACTTCCCAGATTTTTTAACCCCGCCAAAAATGTGTACTTCCGATGTGAACTGTGTTTCCTACTGAAATGCATTAGTTACACATTGACCCGAAAACAAACACAATAATTTCGGACCACGAACATAAAAAATTGATTCACTTCTGTCAGACCAGGTGTACATTAGTCATAGACTGAACTTGTTGGCTGTACCAGGCTGTAAACATGTATATTTTAGTTGTTTAGTTGGGGTTTTTGACCTCGAAGTCTATGGGGATCCATCCTCTCTGATACTTCAAAGACAGGGCCGGTATTGCCGATGCTGATAGTAGCGTGTCACGATTTATAAGATGAATCATCACCAATTTGCAAATTCTGAGCACATTGAACACTAAATCATTTTAAATAGTATAAAACAATTCAGTGGGCTACATGGTAAACGTAGAGGATAGAAACAAAGTACTGATCCTGTCAAAGTAGTATCGATCTGATACTGATACCAGCAGTAGTATCGACACTATTGATATTTGGATCGATCCACTCACCTTTAATGGGGATTGACTCAATTTTTGGAGCCAGCTTCAAGTCGCCCCTAGAGGAGCTACTGCTATTTAGTACTTTAGGCCAACTGATCACGACTGACTTATTTAATGTTTGCTACAGTGTAACTTATTAATTACTTCTGCATCACGCTCATCTTTTTTTTTTTCACCTTTGCTGCCTTCAGTCCAACATTTAAAAGAGTTTTGGAAAAAATATTCTCAAATTGTTTGGGGATATTACGGGACTGGACCACAAGGCATGGGCAATTATTTTAGAAGGGATCCAGTTAACTTTTTACTTTTTTCAGTGTACAGGCAGTAAGAAGAAGTCCTAACTAACAGAAGAACAACGCAACATGCACGGATTGATTCAAAAGTGCATTTTCTCACGACAACCTGGGGATTGTTAATTCATGCTGATGAGGCAGAGCAGAAATAAATGTCTAATGATTAAATGGGTTGCGCTGAGGTTTCCTTGTTGATGTCAATTACATCTTTAATTAGTGCATGTGTAATGTAAATACAGTCTGTTTTGATTGCTCCTGCGCCTCCTGTCCCACAGTAAAACAGATTTTCTCCCTCATTAGGCAGTCACTCCTTCAAGTGCCTCCGTCCCCCAGGACCTGCCCCCGGACGAGGCTGTGTATGCGCTTCTGAGTGTAAATCTGTGATGGCAACAAAAAAAAAAATGGAAGAAGAAGAAGAAAGACAGAGCATATGGATCCAAGGTAATGTTAAGACATTTAGAAAACTAAAGGAAATTACATGGTTGCAAAAAAAAAAAAAGTCCCAAATGTTTTTTTCTATTGACACATTTTTCATTTGCCTCAGAATATACCAAAAAGCCTGTAACCGTCAGCCTCCTTTTATGCATCGCAGTCTACTGACCTATTCTCTTCAGTCAAACTCTGATTGCTCCTTTAGTCGCTTCCATTGTTGAGGATGCCATTATTTATGTCACATCATTATTCCCGGGGTCTTGTGTGAATGCCGAGGCACAAAAAAAGAAACAGGACTATTTGAATAAGCAAGGTTAAAATGTCCCTCAAACACCATGAAAAGATTTCTTTTCTAAGAACTTGCGGCCTTTTATGTGAACACGAGCGGACCGAGTGGTCCACCACGCTGTCTTCACAGGATCTAGATGTGCAGGTGTGTGAGTCTAAGTCTGCTTCGATGCATGATGGGCACAGTGTGGACTGTTAACAGCTTTTTAAAGCCTCCACAAATGGAAAGTTTAGGAGGTTTTGGAGATTTTTTTTTTGCGAAAGTACAGCGGAGCGCGGATGCAGAAGACAGGAAAAAGAAGGACAGTGAGACAGAGCGTGAGAAGTCACATGAAAAGAGCTCTGAGGGTTCAAAGAGGGACAGAACTGCTGAGGAGAGAGAAACAGAAGGGGTAATAACAGCAAGTTAGCGAGAAAACAAGGGAGAAAAAGTGGGAGAGGTGCCATGTGTTGCACACCTGAGCCCTGAGAAAAGGAGGGAGAGATGGGGCTGGAGGGGCGACAGTAGGATGTGGAGGAGATGGAGGAGGAGGAGGAAAGTGTGTCTGTGTGTAGGGGGGGTGACGGGAGAGAATCAGTTCCACTACACGCTCATTACCACCTATTCATCTGGAAGACATCTTTGCACAGATCCACTGCTGGCTAACTCGGCCGTGCTGGCTTTCGCGTCCATGTGTGTGTGTGTGTTCACGTGCCTATGTGTGTGTATATGCCTATGTGTGGGTGTCTTAATGAGTGCGTACACTGTACGTATGTCTGCCTTTGTGTTTATCCCCCTAATTCTAATAAGATAAATGGCTCTATAATCACCCATATTTACATTCAACCTCTGCTCTTTGCAAGTTTCACACAGGCTGCATGACTTCCTGTCTGCTGCCCCGTTCTTACTTTGAAGGCAGTGAGCGCAATTAGTCCTCTTAAACATGAAAAACACACGAGTGCTAATGTCCTCTCAGGATAATGGAAGCTGATGTTTGACATTGTAGCACAAGGTCTCTCATCAGGCCAGTTTAGGCCTTTAAATATCACATGCAGCACTGAGTTCCCACAGCACTGAGCTGCTTAAGAACCAGAGAAAGCCACTCACGGGTACAACTGGTCAAAGACATCTTTACCGGGTTGAATGTCAAAAATGTGCATATGCTCATGTATGTGTATTGCTTCCTGTATGCTTTAAAGTCCAGAATGGGAGGACAGTCAAAGCACTGAGGAGTAGACGGTCTATCTAATCTCCAAGTTGTCGCTTATTCTGTCTTCATTATGGATTTTTGCATCTGATTCTGAAAAGCTTAAATTTTCAGTATGACAACAATACCAAACACACTGCCAATGCAGTAAAAGCACACATGGTTAGAAAAACACACTGAGGAACACTATCAGTCATGGATTGGCCTCCCCAGAGCCCGGACCTCAACATTATTCAAGCAGTGTGGGATCACGTTGACAGAAAGGGGCCAAATATTGACTTTCAAGCTCATTAGAATTGTACACTCTCTGTTTTTGCATTATATACTATATTTTCATGTATATTTGAATGTGTTTCGATACATCTCTGCTACCTGTTTCCCATTTTCAAAATAAGGGGTTTAATCAAGACCTTTGCACAGCACTGTAGCTGAAACTGAAAGCTCACTGAAGTGGAGTCTGAACTATAACTAGATAAAAACGTTATTTCATTTGATAGTTTTTGACTACTTTAACTAATATTATGGTGCACCAAATTCCTTCACCCCAAGGCCAGACCACCACACTTGTGTCTTTTTTGCGTCTTACTAACTTTTGGGGTTTTTTTTGGCATGCTCCAAGTTCAGAAGCATAAAAAGTCCTTTGTGCTCCAGATCTCACTTCCCTCAAACGTCTGAACACAAGGTTAAACAAAGGTGAACTTAAAAACACAGACCTTATGACCAAAGTCAAACTCAATCCACTTCGCATCATCACGAGTAGGCTGAATCCAATAACCGGTTCCAACGCATTACAAGGCATAAAAAGTTTCAGGATATGATCAATCAAGCCTTTGTTACACTTGCTAAAACTGTCTTCATGCGCTCTTCCTTGCCTATTAAAATGTTGTTTTTTTTTGTGTTCGCATCACCAACCATATGCATGTGCGCATTTGTGTGTGTGCGTGTGGTGCAGCTGGCAGCCTTGCAGACAGGTGGGCAGGCAGCACTTCCCTTCCAAAGAGTCGTAGCCTCACAAATGTTCCCTCCTACCCCGTCCTTCCCTCTCGCCCCTCCTCCCCCACACCGCCTTCCTCCTCGTCTCGTTAGCTGCTGTTTTTTTTAATGCGCTGTCCCAATCTGGAGGGACATATGCAGTCGCACATTTTCCCCCCTTCGCTCAGGCTCCTAAGAAATTGTCCCACATAAATACTGCAAATTAGCGAGACCAAATGGCCTTTTATGATTTCTTCTGTCACCAAAACGATTTGAAATGGCGGCTTTTATTTGCTCTCTGATGTACATCTGTTAACAGGAATAAACAAGGAAAACAACAACAGATTTTTGCATGCGAGCGCATGTTAGTGTTCAAAAGACACAAGATAAACAGAAGATAAATGGTGTGTGTGTGTGTGTGTGTGTGTGTGTGTGTGTGTGTGTGTGTGTGTGTGTTGTCGAAACTTTTCTTTTCCATACAGTGTTGATATTGTGGTATTTATGTTTTACAGTTATTTTTATTTTATATTTTAGGGAAATTAAGGCAAAGGTAAGTAACATCACTGATATCCATATCAATGCACAGTGACATTCCCAAACTGGGATGTTCCTGAATGGATTTCCTTCCTTAATAGAGCTATTGTGCTGGAACGAAAAGCTGGCCCTGCCGAGACACACACAAAGTCACCCTGCCAGCTTGAGCGTTTGTCCATATGAGTGTGTCTGTGTGTGTGTATGTATGTATGTGTGTGTGTGTGTGTGTGTGGGGTCCAGACTAATGTGCCAGAGCCCTCTGCCCCTCTCTCCATCTGCTGAAGCCCCCCAGGCTGGACCAAGGTCACTCCTCTTCTCTCCTTTTACTGTGGATATGTGCATGTATTTGTGTTTTAGTGTGTGTGTGTGTGTGTGTGTGGGTGTGTAGGGGCAGTAAGAGGTATGGTGGAGCTAAAGTGCACATACCATAGGAAACAGGAAGAAGGGAGGAATAATATATACAGTCATGGTATAAACAAAGTACACCCGCTTTCAGCCATCAGGTTTTATATAACAGAGCTAGTAGGCTCAGCTTTAGCAGCAGGAACTTGAACTAGTTGTTTTTCTTGCTGTGACTTTATTAGTCTCTTGCATTGTTGTTGAGGAATTTTGGCGCACACTTCCTGACTGTGTTGCTTCAGTTCATTGAGACTTACCAGGTCAAGGTCTGCACTTAGAGTGGGTCAGTGCAACACTTTGATTCTTTTCTGTTGTAGATTTTCTTAAGTGATCGGGATCATTGTTCTTTTGTACGATTCAGTCTGGTCAAAGCTTTAGCTGTCAGTAAGACGGCATCACATCTGACTCGAGAATACTTTGGTAGCGAGAGGAGTTCACAGTCGACGCAGTGACTGGTCAGGTCCTGTGTTGCAAAGCAAGCACAAATTATGGCCCCTCCACCGCCGTGCTTTATAGTTGCTAAGAGGTGTTTGTGCTGATATGGTGTGTTTGGTTTACATGGTGCTGTCCATTATAGTCAGACATCTCCACTTTGATGTAATCTATCCAAAAGACATCGTTCTAAAAGGCTCAGATGCAACTTTGCAAACCTAACACGTGCTGCCATGTTCTTTTAAGAGTCAAAATCCTTTCTCCTGGCAACCCTTCCAAACAACCCAAACCGGTTCAGTCTTTTTCCAATTGCACTCTCATGAACAGTGTAACATGCTGATTAGACCTGTGGAGTCTTGGATTTGCAGTTTTCTCTTAGCATTGCACCATCTGAACTTGCAGTTAATTTGCTGGGACGTCCACTCCCAGGTACACTGGTAGCTGTCCTGAATGTTTTTCACTTGTAAATAATCTTTCTCACTGTAGAATGAAGGACTTCAAACTGTTTGGAGATGACCTTATAATGCCTTTCCTCCTTGGCATTGTGTCAACACACACTTGAATGCTCCAGCACAGCAAAACTTCTGCTTTCATAGAGGCACTCACACTTACTGCTGATCAGTTAATCAAGTGCATTTGATTAGCAGCACCTGGCTGCTACTTACCCTCTTAATTCCTGTGGAAGCAGTAAGACTGTTTTTATTTTTTTTAAACTGCTTCAGCATTTTTGGCTTCATTCTTGTTAAAGACACAATAACCTGGTGTAATCTAACGTGTTTTGTAGTTTATCTGAGGTTTATTAACCTAATTTTAAGACCTGCCTAGAGCCTTAGAACTGAAGAGGTACTTTCTTCTTAACATGACTGCACTTTTGGAAGAATACAATCTCACTTCTTGACAGTGCTCACTGGTCTAGATTACATTTAATGTTAAAAGAATTACTTGCATTTATCTGTTTTTGATCACACCCAGCCTTAATACAAGCATTTCTTATGGTTGCCATGAGGTGTTGGTTGAGTTCCCATTTACAACCGTTTAGTCCTTTAAAGGAAACAAATGCACCAATAGCGCAGCAAATGGAACAGTAAACTAGTGGCTTTTTTTAAATTCATCCCACATATGGCAAACATAATATTGCAGTGCAGTTTCAATGACACTCACCGTTTTTTTTGTTGCTTTTTCCCAGTTTAATGGTGTTTACTCACTGAGAGTATTAATGCATGTATATACAGGCAATAATTATACCAATCTGTGGAGAGTCAGTGAGTAAATCATAAAAACACACTGTCAATTCATGTCCTTGAAAAATGACACTGATAAACATTTTTAATCACAATAAAATCTAAGCTTCTGTTCACGGAAAAGAAAAGAAAAAAACAACTCTCAGATGAACACACATACACTCACACACACACACACAGCAGAAACCAAACATTGATTTAGCGCTGCTCCTTCTCCCTGTCTTAAGACGTACTTGTTCCCTCCTGAGGGAACAGGCTGGGCAAGCTGCCAGACACTAGTCCACTTAGCGACTAATAGCTCACATAATCACTGCACATGCACGCACGTGCATACACATACGCACAAAGACACACAGACTATTGCGGTACAGGCACAGACATGATAATTTTTATATCAAATGAAAAGAAATAATCAAGTAAATGCAGGCTAAATGAGTTGTGTTTTAGCAGTATTAGAAAGAATTTTCTGTTAGACCTGAGAGACAGCGTGTGTCTCATGAAGACAAACGCTGTCTCTTGTATTAGCCATCTCAGGTCGCATATACAAAGATGAGGACAGAATTATGAAAATGTTTGTTTTTTTTAAGAAGTGTTTAAAAATAACCGTTAAATAGGGCTTACAAGAAAGCTGCAATTCAACAAGATTAAGTCACTCAGCTTAAAGTATATGCATATGGTCAGTAATGTTGAAGGTAATGATATTACAGACATACAGAACAGCTATGAAGTGTGGTTGACTGTAGCACTACATTAAACTGTAGCACAAAATTCAACTTTTACACGTCTTTTTCTGGTATTTCCCATTTTTATTATATGGTGAACTTTCAGAAAAGAGTAGCTTATAGCTGTGGTAGAGCATGGTGCCCCACAAGATTAAACAGGTAGCACGTTTTAGTGGCGAAAATCTCTAACATGGCTTTTTCAAACATCCTAGTTTTATTTTGGATGCTTGTAATATTTTACTTTGTGCACAGAAACTACCACAGACAGAATTATTAGCCCCACAGATGCTAATGGGGATCTTTTTTTGCTGAGCCTGCAGTTGTTTGCTGTAGTTTTCAACAATCTCATACACATCTCCTGAGCAATCCCAGCCCATTCTTCTTTGGTGAATCTCTCAAGCTCTTCCAGATTTGATGGTCTTTTGGGTTGGGCCTTGGTCTTCAATTCAACCCACAGACAAAAAAAGGATTCAAGTAAGGCCTTTTTTGCAGAAGACAAAGCAATATCTCTGACCTAGTGTTGTTGTGAAGTACTCGTGGTTTTCTTTTAAAATCTCCACATATCCTTCTTTCTTTATTATTCTTTCCATCTTGATGAGATTCCCTGTTCCAGACACACCGAAGCATCCCCACAGCATAATCCTCCCACCACCGTGTTATACTGTGGAGATGGTGTTCTTTGGGTTTTACACCTCTCCCCTCTGTCTCCAAACATAAGGAGTGTGTCTGTGGCCAATAAGCTCTAGTTGTGTTTCATCTGATCAAAGGATGTGCTTCCGGTATGCCTTAATATACCTCAGTCTGGTTTGAAGGCATCTCTTCTGCAGAAGTGGAGTTTTTCTTATCTGCAACCTTGCAGGGTTCTAGCGATGGTCTTTTTAAGACTGCATTTGCAAGTTGTCGAGGCCGTTCACTAGTGTCTTGGCAGTCGTTCTGTGGTCTTTAAACATATCTCTGATAAATCTTTGCCTTCCTACGTCTGCCAGACTTGTTCTGCACTGTGTGACTCTCTTTGAAGGTCTTGATGATATTTGTCACTCAAGTCAAAACTGATATCTTTTTGGTTTTAACTTCATTTCTTTAAGCATTAAAAAGTTAGTGCACATCATTCCACAGCAATGGTTTGTACAATGGCTCAATAATCAGATTGGTGTTCAGGCCACTAAGAAACTAGCATGTTCAGAAATTCTGTTTTAAAATTTGGGAAAATTTGGACAAAATCTTCAAAGAGGAGCTAATGATTTGTTCTCACAAATGGCAGAGACATATTGTGTCTGCTATTTCATCAGTACACTAGACCTGCAGGTTCTAATGCAAATAAAAGGAGTTTAAGAGCTCATCACTCTAAGTGCAGGTTGACTTGTTGACAGACTCTTATACTCTTTTATATCAGCATAAATTAAACAAAAATTGTCACTTGTGTGTTTCTACATGTGTTTAAGTCCTGCAGTCAAAAACATTACCCCGTTGGCTTGGTTACTATTACAGCGTGATTATTTTATTTGCTTTGCTTTGTCAACACCAGTTTTATTTGTTGTGAAGTGTTTCCTCTGGTTTCCACAGGCGGCCAATAACGACTTTTTCTCCTTCAATGATAAGAAACTGGAGAGGCTGCAGGAGCTGAACTGTGTTTTCTAATTAATCTATTCACAGCACCAGCCACTAAGTAACAGCCTTTTTGTCACATTGAAGTTATGAGAAAAAAGAGAAAAGCTTCTAAAAGTCTGGGGTCAAATAGGGATCTACTGTGTGTGTTGTGTGTCTGTGTGTGTGTGAGCAGCATTATGTTTATATACGGTGTGTGTCTCAAGGTGAGCCTATCTCCTCCCTTATCTGCTGTGTCTTCAAGGTGTACTGTTGATTAGTCGATAGGGAAACAAAGACACACACACCCACACACAAAGCTGTGCACTTTTTATTCATTAGGTTGAAATTTGCTCTGATCGGCAATAACCACACTCCTCTCTCTTCTCCTTAACATTTAAACTTCATGGTGAGATTAATCTCATTTTAGAGGCCAAAAATAATGAAGTAAATCATTAGTCTTGGATTTATTCGTTCACCAAAAAAAAAAGCTATAGTAGTCACACAAATGTACTGCTGGCAGTGATACTTTTTTATTCTGTCTGGCTGCGTGTCATCAAACACAAACTGAAAAACGGATTTTCATGCCAGCAAAATTGCAGATTAGACAGGAAATTAGTGTGTTTAGACACTTCTCAAAGTGAAGATATACACTCGCCAGCCATTTGCTGGGACCAGATTGAATCTCTTTTACCTTCATAACTGCTTTAATTCTTCAGGGCACAGAGTCAAGAAGGCAATGGAAACAATTCTCAGAGGTTTTGGTCCATGTTGACATGACAGCATCAAACAGCGGCGCAGATTCCTCTTCCATCACATTGCATTCTGGTGACTGTGAAGGCCATTTGAGTACAGTAAACTCACTTTCATGTTCAAGAAACCAGTTTGAGATGATCTTTGTGAAATGGTGTGTTATCCTGCTGGAAGCAGTCACCAGCAACCATATGAAGGCAGGCTGTGCTGTTTAAATGAGAGCATTAGATGTATTAGGTGGCCAGAAGTGTGCCAAGAAAAGATCTCCCACACCAGCAGCCTGAATTGCTGATAAAAGGCAGGCTGGATCCAGGTTTCATGTTGCTTATGAATTCTGACTGTAACGTCTGTACACTGTAGCAGAAATCAAGACTTGACCACGTCTACATGCTTGTATGCACTGAGTTGCTGCCATGTGATTGGCTGATTAGATTAAATAAACAGTGAATTTAATGAAGCGTAATGCTTTACACTGTATTACTGTGTAGTACTGTGTAATAGTTGTGCACTGAAAGGTGAGCAGGAGTTTGTGCTTAATGCAGTTCAGCAACATAAAAGACTAACACACACATCTACACACACCAACACACACACACACACACACACACACACACACACACACACACACACACACATTGCTGCCGTATTTGAGGCTCTGTGTGTGCGCACTTATACTTCCACAGTCCTTTCTTTTAACCTT
>VUQR01010236.1:0-11338 GCA_015108515.1 Hemichromis elongatus | reverse complement strand
GCTATTATCTGTGCTTTTATAACAACACTGGCTAAAATGACTACATATGAAAGAGGTCATGCTTAATAGCAATGACATAGTAAATGACCAAAAACTCACAATTTCACAATTTGAATTCTGGGCGTTTTCACACCTGTGGTTTAAATCCAGCTCTGGTTCGTTTCCTCTCTTTACGATGATGTGAACATGATAATCACACTCGCGTGGAGACCAAAACCGCTACACCAAGAACAAACTCCAGAGCACATGATCTGACCTCGGGGTGGCCCGGTACGCTGTGCATCCTGAGATGTAGCACAGACCACAGACGTGCTGAGTACAGCTATGCCTGAAATTTGCACATATAAATATAAATGTTAGGATTAAAAAACTAATGTTGTCCAACAGTTTTCATCTTTTTAAAAGGTTTTTAGTGGCATATTTTTGTTGACCTGGTGTGCTGGTGGTGTGAATAGGTTAAAAGGTGAAAAACAAAATCATAAACCGATCATGACCAGAGTACACAAACTATACTGTAGGTGTGAAACTGCCCTCAGTGTCATTATGCAAAAAATGAATAAATAAAAATGAGCATTTAATTGGTTAATTTAGTCTAAAGCTGAAACAGCGCTAAAGCAGAATGTGTAGTGGACAGAAATGGGATGACGATGACTCTCATTCACAAATCATATCTCTGCATAAACATTTCATCCACTAATCTGAGACTCATCAGTGTTTTCTTACTTGAATTTATTTGTAATGTGTGGATGAATAATAATAATAGAAAATAAATATAATACTAACTAATTTCATTTTTGTCATTACTTACAGTTAATATTATAAAATAAAATATATATAATATTTAAGCACAATAAAACCACATCTTGTAAATCTCGCTGCTTCCGGGGGATAAATAACGTATATCTAGCATAACCATTGATCTAAAGCGACCATCCTTGCTGGACCCTCCCTGTCCACCACCTGGTTCCTTCTTTTTTTATGTTCACACTTCAGTTAAATTTTGGTTTTAAAGCATTTCATTTTTCCTTGAGCCACAGTGAGCATCTCAGGAAAACTGATATTTAGCAACATTTTTCAGTATTTTTCAGTCCTGAGGAAACACTTTGAAAAGTTGGCCCTTTTGTGACCTCTTTCTCAGAAACTATTCTTCAGAGGTGTGGACTCGAATCACATGACTTAGACTTGAGTCAGACTCGAGTCACTGATTTTATGACTTCAGTCTTGACTTGAAAAAATGTTCTAAGACTTGTGACTTGACTCGGACTTTTACTCCAATGACTTGGGACTTGAATTGGACTTGAACCGGTTTACTTGAAAATACTTGATACTTCACCCCAAATCTAAAATTTAACACTCACATTACATAGAAAGTGTGCACCATTAATTCAATTCAATTATTCATTCAAACCACACTTTGTACGTATGTTTGCGTGTGTTGTAGCACAACGAATCTAATTAACCAGATTTTAAAAAACAAACAAAAAAATGTGTATATTTTCTAAGTTCACTTGTTTCGTCATGTGTTGAGATAAATGCAGATTTAAAAACACACATGGTCTAATATTTACATTTAGCATACAATTGCAAAATTCTTTTTTTTTCTTTTTTTTTTTTAAGACTCTAAAGGACTTGACATTAAAAGTTTCAGACTTGTGACTTTACCTGGATATTTACACCAGATAAAGACTTGAGACTTACTTGAGACTTGCAAACCAATGACTTGGTCCCACCTCTGCTATTCTTACAGTTGGAAATTCTCCTGCTTTCCTGGTGAATCAGTGCAGCTCTTAGAGCAACATTAGCCCTACGTGTCTACCTCAATCAGGTATATTTCCCTGTTTTGAGAAAGGTATGCAGGTATGCGGATTACACGTAGCACAAACCTGTTGGTTTTAATTAATTCTATTAAATAAATTCATGAAATGACTCATGATTCGCTTTATAAATCCGACAGTAATTTTACATGTGCACATATTTTAAATGCAGCATGGGCACATTTCTAAACACATGTGATTGAATGAAGCCCAGCGTTGTTCTCTGTTTGCTGGATGCATAAAAAGGGAAACTATTTGCCAAAGCACTTCCTACATCCACTTTATAAATAATATGTCTGAAATATGCTCTTTTTTTCAGAGCCATGATTTGCTACATCTACCCGGTCCCTACATGTTCAGGGCTGTTCTGGTGAACTACAAGTTGGAAGTTAAAATGATCAGACAGTTAGCTGGTGTGCAGCTGTTATATTGATTGTTATGTTAACTTGCTAATGGTAAACTGCCTACACATTTCAAATAACGACCCATGTTTTAGATCGAGGGATTAAAAGATGGCATGTAAACTCTGCAGACAGATATTTGATGATCTAAAACAGGGGTGCTCAATCCCAGTCCTCGAGAGCTACTGTCCTGCATCTTTTAAATGCATCCTTGTTCCGACACACCTGAATCATATGAATGGCTTGGTATCAGGCCTTTGCCAAACTTGATGGCATGCTGAAGAGGTAATCAAACCATTTGATTCAGCTGTATTGGAGCAGGGGTGTATCTAAAAGCTGCAGGACGGTAGCTCTCGAGGACTGGGATTGAGCACCCCTGTTTTAGATCATCAAATATCTGTCTGCAGAGTTTACATGCCATCTTTTAATCCCTCGTTCTGATCCTACACTTTGGATTTCCTCAATTAGACGTGTAAACGCAATATAATAACTAATGTTCATGACTGACTGAGTCAGTGTGTGTCATAAATTATATTCTTATAAAATGCATTAATTCATTTAGCTAGCTACATAACTGCAGTTAGATAAGTCAAAATATCTAGCTTTCTTTGACTATTTAAAACTTTTTTAATGAGGGGTATTTACAAAAACCCGGTTAATGCTTTCGTACACATGATCATGCACCTAGCATTAACACCACCTACCTAAATACAGTTACATGTCTTTGTGAACGTGTCCATTTTTGACTGTCTCTTTGTGAATCTTCTGTACAATCCCCTTCATGGTCATTCAGCTTTATCCGTCCTTTTCCTTCACATTGAACATGAAAATAAGACATCTCAAGGCCTAAATTTGAGTCGATCGCCTGTGTATATCTTATATATTAATTTCAGTCTTCAGTCCTATAATTTACTTTATCTTTTCAATCCTTGCCATTATCCTTATTGCAATTGGAAAGGATGCTCTGCTCACCCTTGGCCTCGGTGTGTGTCTGCTTGTGCTTTTGGCTGTAAGCGTACCTCCGTGAACACGTGTGTGTCTTTGTCTCCTCCAGGGAAGAGCGGGGTACGTACATTAATGACTGTTTTATGTTTCTTGCTATCTGAGTCTCTTTTATTCACGTTGGCCATGATGGCCTAATATCTGCCTGTCAAACAACTTCTATTCACTCCTCTAACAGACTGGAGACTGATACTTAAGACACACAAAAAACACACACCTACGTATAGAGCGCTCATACCCTCCTCAGCAGATTAGTGGGTGGTGAAGGAGCCACACTGGGCATTATGTACTGTTCTTGCTCCAATCAATTACTATTCATTTATTCCAAAGGAGTGACCGTGCCTTGATCTGAAGAGGTATTATAACTGTGTGTGTGCCTTGCAGTTTATTCAAATCTTTTTTAACAAAACTTTGTCTCTGTTTTATTCTCCTCCCACCTCTGTCACCTCCTGGCTGTATGTTCACTTATTTTTCTTACATGTTCCAGTTTTTCCTCCCCCTCCCATCCCTCTCTTTTGTTAGCGTCTTTGAGTTTTTCTCTTGCACTTTGATTACTTCCCCTCCTAATTCTTACTGCTCATCATTTTGTCCTTCCTCCTTTGCTTTTCACATCTTTTCAATCAGCCCTGTCTCATCAGTTGCTCTCTCCTTGTTTGTTTCCTTTACTGATAATTCATTTCCTTCTTTTTTCCGTGTTTATTTTACAGTCACAAGCCATAGCTTTATTATCCTGGTCCAGCTCGTTTCAAATTAACCAATTTCCTACCGGTAATCAGAAGAAAGTTGGGTTAAAGGAAGGATGGCCTTAAGAAGGGAGGAACAAAAAAGCCTGTTGTTTATCTGAGAGGCTGCACAAAGGCCCAGTATGAGATGATTGAGGTTTGTTGGAACTGTGAATCATGCAAATGGGCAAACCAGTGTTGGATCAGAGGCCTGGTTTAAAATAATATCTAGTGGCTATGGCATTGATTCCCATTTCTTCAGTTGAATCGACAAAAAATGCCAAAGATACGCAAGTTTGACAAACTTAAAATAGTATTTTTTGGACCAGCAAGGCAGTTTGTAAAACTGCTATTAGCCAAAAACTTTGTGTATCTCAGCAAGGTGTGCAGTGTGGGTCACGAGAAAATTGGACAAGTGTAGGAAAAAGTGTCCTTAAGAAACAGGAAAAAATCTAGTAAATAGCTGACATTAGACCTGAGATATTCATGCCAAATTATCTTGTCACAATTGATGAAATTATGGACACAAAAAAGTACTATCAGAACGTGCAGTACCATCTGGAAAGCATCTGATTGGAAGCAGCTTAATTTTTCAGCATGACAATAATCCCAAACACACTGCAAATGCAGTAAAATCATACCTGGGTAGAAAATCACACAGTGGAGCACTATCAGTCATGGATTGGCTTCCCCAGAGCCCCGAAGACGAAAGGAGACAAAGAGTTCAGGCTTTGGTGTTGGTTAGCTTCATTTAATTTATTCTCATTTATGTTTGGACATAAACGAGAATAAGCTACCACATTTCTCATTTTCCTAGCTAAAGGTAACAAAATGAGGGGTGTTTCAAGACTTTTGATTATCACTGTACACTAATTTCTTTAATAACCATTTGTTTAGAGATCCCTCATAAAGAAATATCTCTGCCAAACAAAACAAAACAAAACAAAACAAAAAAGTATCCTCTCCAGAAAAATCCAACTTGGTGTTTTCATGTATTTATCGATTGTTTGTTTAGCTTAAGTCACCAAAAGTATCTTCATTACTTTGGAAAAGTCACAGTTTGTATCAGTTTTGTATCATTGTACTAAAATAGTCTTACTAAAGTCTACTGAAAGGGAACCAGAGGTGTTTTTAACTTATTTTAATGACACTTTTTGGCTGGCAATAACCAAGGCAGTATTTGGTGATTCAAACATTTTCATTTTTAATGCCATTACAACAAGTCACTTTAAATGCAAATAGCCAGAGGATTCTTCGTTTGGCCCTTGAAAAAAAAACAACTATGCCTTGATTTTAAAATCTGCGACTTCCAAATTCCCACTGCTGTGTCTTTCCACTCCATTGTGTTCATGTAAAGTGTGCAGTAAAGCCTTGTGGTCCTAATAACATCCAATTTGAAGCCCTTCACATCCATTACCAACAATACTATTATCCCCCCTCCTCTCTCTCTCTCTCTCTCTCTCTTTCTCAACCACACACACACACACACACACACACACTGCATTAGCCTTGGGGGGAGAACAATATGTAGTGGTGACACTGGTCTAAATGGAGTGCTTCATGGTGTGTCTTTGTCTTTGTATTGGGTGTCTGTGTGAGGGGGGCTTGCTCATTTGGCTCATTTTGAAGAGATGAGAAAGTTCGGAATAAAAATTGAACACTACATTAAACCACTAAGTCTGCTCCTGCTGTGCAGCCAGAGAGTTACTATGCAAATACATTTTTCTGCTTATTCACAGGATTTTTGCTACTCAGGAAACTTGGAAAACATGTGCACACCTCTTATTTCTTAATGTATCATAGCCGCTGACTTTGGTAAACCAGCCTCCTCTCACATGTCTCTGAGCATCTTTTTTTTTTTTTTTTTTTTTAAGTCCTTTTTTTTTTTTTTTTTTTTTTGTGTTTTTTTTTTTTTTTTTTTTTTTTTTGTTTTTTTTATTTTTTTCCTCATTTTTGTGTGTGGTTTTTTTTTTTGTTTTTTTTTGCTGTTGTTTGTTTTCTACCCAGGTGGCTACAGCCAAAATCCTGGGCTGTAGCCACCTTGCTCTGTCCTGCAGATCCAAGCAGCAAAGGTTATCATTTCCGTATCTGACTTTCTTCATCCTACCTTCTATATGAAAACCTGTTTTTATTTGTGACTGGAGAAGTAAATTACTAAAAGCTTCTTGGACACTACGGGTCTAAACAAATCAAACACATTTTAATCCCTTATCTTGCACATAACTTGCTCCAGTGCAGGTTATGTGTGCAGGTTACCATGGTGATGCATCACGGTAAAAGTCAACCACTTTCATAGTTTAATGATGAAGGAAAATCTAGGGTTAAACCCAAATCTTCATAAGCACATTCTTCATGATACAGGCTTATTAACTTTGGGTTTAAAATTAAATGTCACTTTTTAAGCTTAAGGTTTTTTTTTAAAACTTCAAATCTGTATCCAACATAATTATATACAACCCTCATGTGTAATATTCTTTCAACCAATTGGGACATACTTCATATAATAAAAAAATAACTCATGTAAAGTGCACTTTTGTACTCATCACCTCCACATGGCTACTACCCTGAGGCATATACATTACATACGCATACACATACGCATTGTAAATACAGTGGGTAAAATAAGTATTAGGCTTTTCATCAATTTTGTAAGCAAATATACTTCTAGAGGTTGTTACTGTCTTTGACAACCCATCCAATCCACACGTGCAAAGAAATAAAAATCACATTTGTCCATGAATTATGTGTAATGATGAGAATATTATATTTTTGTCAGTATTTTTATATTTTTGAAGTCTTTTGCATCATGTGAAGGAGTATTGCCTTAATTGTGTAATGGGAAGGAACTCAAATGTTGAATATTTGGGTTTGATCATTTCTTAATGGCAGAAAAGACTTTTGACACAGTGGTGATAAAATCATCAACAACTCTGAATACAATTTTTAAAAAATGAATGTTTTGTCGGTGAAGATATTTTTTCATACTGCAAATTTTTCACTTTTATATATGGTGTTGTAACAATGAAAAGGGAATTTTACACCTAATTGTAATTGTTATTAAGAAAAGTCCTAATTAAGAGGGTAGCGCAGGAAGTCAAAAGCTTATTATCATAAATGAACAGAATAGCGACACCACCCCCTGCCATGTCCATTCCTGGTCTTTCAAAAATGCTTTTACATATTACATGAGGGGGGCAAAACTGATACCTCAAATGGATGCATTAGTGGCATAATCTAATTAACTGCATTAGGAAGCCATTCAGTTTTCAGGAGCAGATGCTTCTGAGTGGCGCTCTGATGAAGAAATATTTGTACGTGTGAAAGGGATCAGCAGCACTGTCATTGTTTGAATTACACTCCAGATTTTACCCTCATACATTCAGCTCCACAACTTAATCGATTCATTCATGCATTGCAAAGAATTTTGTGATAGTGAATATATTTAATTGCATTCTTGAATGTGGCACATCGAGCAATTAAAGTGAGCTAAATGGATTGAAAATACACATCAAATGACTTCCAACAAACACTTAAATATACGAACCAGAGGAGTTTATCTTGTATCTCAGCTGCCCTTATAATATACTATTTCTTTGTGTAGTGGCACCATGGTCCAAACTGACCAAGCAGGTTGCTGCTTTTGGTGATCACTGACATATCTGAACTGAAGCAGTTCTAGGAATCAGTTTTGAATTCCTGATGATGAATTTGGATGATTTTGGTGACTAGCTTAAATGTCCCATTTGAACGTATTGTAATTTCCAACATAAAGTAACACCAATAAAATAAAATAGTGCATATTTAAAGACTAATGTACACTATAAAGCCCTGCTCTCAAAAACTATAATAGATTTGTCACTGTCTGTGATGCCGGATTTAAGATATAAGTGTTGAATGTTAAAGTTCAGACTGTTTAGCACTCTTACACTAATACAGAGCACGAAATCACTTGGTTGGTTCGTTGGTGGCAGGTAATAGACTTAGATTAAGTTTTTGTTAGCTAACCAGTGGCAGAACTCTCTGGAAAATATGAGTTTTACTTTAGAACTTGACATCATGGGTTGGTTTAGCGATGCTAGATAACAGTTAGCTAGAATACTTTATGTTAGCTAATTAATACAGTAATAAAACCAATTATTCAGTGAAAAAGAAGGACAATAAAACTAAGGGGATCACTTTGGTACTGCTACTGGCAGCAGCAATACGTTTTATGTAAAAAACAAACAAACAAGGACACATTGTACACTTCCACTGTCTCTTTAGCAGTAAGTTATTAGCTTCAATTAAGAATGAGGACAGCGAGGGGGAGAGCCTGTCGGAGTCAGGTGTCCCGATGGATCATCTTACCAATAAGCTGGAGCTAGAAACGTTTTTTTTCTCTTTTTCTCATCGGGTAGGTTGGACAGAGTGGAGCAATCTGCTGACAGAGCAGATGTCTGTAAGGTGTGATCAGCGGCATTTTATACAATGAAATAAAAGCGTTTACAACATAACAGGTTACTAAATGTGCATCACACCACAAACATAGTGTCTAACTCAAGAACTGTAACGTCCATCAGCATGTCTGTGAGGAAAATAGAATGATGAGAATTTTTTTTTTTTTTTTAAAAGTTAAAAAAAAAAATTAAAACTACCCTCCAAGAAAGAGGTCCCACCCTTTTTGGAGATCTTATTTTCTTGTTTCGGATTAGAAATTCTTACCTCACATTATCTCACTGAGTGAATTACTTCATCATCAAGCTAGGATGACAACCTTGAGGCAGCTAGAGAAAATAGATGGTTGTTCAGAGATTGGATTCAATTTTTTTTTTTTTTTTTGCTGTTCGAGTCCAATTGGAAGCAGTTGTGGTGACCAACTGGCCACCCAAGAGTGGAGTGTGCAGCACCCTAAAACTCTGATGAAGGTGATCTGTGCAGATCACCCTGTGGAAGGCAAACTGTCTGTTGTGGTCTCACTGACTGTGGTCCCTCTGACACAAATTAGTGAAAAGCTACAAATAGTTGCCATCAATTCATAAACCCAACAGATTGCCCATAAGGCAATCAATGTCAGTATTTCTTTTTTGTGTCAGTATTTAAGTAATTTCTGTGAAACATTTCCAAAGAATTACATAAATTTGTGATTTTTAATGATTTGCTACAGATATTCACCATATATTCAGAAGTAGATTGGATTCAATTGCCCGCTTGACTCCATTCCATCTTATTGCCTTGTTCAAAGTTACTTTAAAGACAACAGCTGATTGTGAATAGTTGCAGAGTTAGTCCCTATCTTTGAAGCAACCATTTTGAAAGCAGGTGCAAGTTTGTGGCAGAGGGTCACAATCATCTTTGGTCGTATCGTGGCCTTCAGCCCATGTTCTCCCAAATGTAACTGTAGCATAATGTGACTAACATATCCAGCTGCCTCTTTTGTGCTATTAATAATTTTTTTCTTCAAGGTTTCCATGTCTCTCATAGTTGTTTTTAATGAAAACTCAGTTTCACTAAACTATTCAACCTTTCTCCATCCCTCCCCCTTATGAAGCGACCTTCCTTCCTCCATTTCTTCGAAGCCACATAACCCCCTCTCCACCCCCTTCCCGTCCCTGCCCCCTCTTATTGTAAGAACCAGCAAGTCTGTCAGATAGAAAGAGGTCAGACTTCTTATCCGAGCTTCGTAATGGTTTTTGAAAAGCAGAGCACTGTGCATTGCAATAATTAGCAAACCATCGGACAATAGATGCTGCATAATCAGTATGGAGATGTATGCTGTCTGCCTGTCTGTCTGTGCCTTTTCCAAACAAAACTAAACACTCACCGTATTCCTGCTTCCTTGGAGTATGTATTCATTTGTGGGGCTTTTCATTCTCTTTCTGTCTTGTGTTATACTGCAATTTTGTCACTCACTACTCAACCATGTTTCTCTTTTTCTCTCCTCTTTTGCCCCCCGTTTCTTTTGTTCCACTACTTTCCCTTTTTTCAGTCACTACTAAAACCTTTTCTAATGTCTTCATACCAAAAACCCAATCTTCTTTTTTTCCCCACTCTTCAAGTCGCTAAGGTGATTTATCAAAACTGACAAAAACACTGGCTTACTTTACTTCCCAGCACAGCGAGGAGGTTTTTCTATTACTGTGCAGCTGTGGTGGAATATGTATATCTGTAAGATCAGGATTGTGTGTTTGCGTGAGTGATTTGTGACTCTTTGTGTGTGTGCGCGCATCTGATGTGGTGCAAGGTCGAGAGCAGTAAGTCACCACCTGTTGGCCCCGAGACAGCAGCACCTACACATTTAAACCTCTTCAGCCTCAATAGTTGCCTTAGAATTCCCCTTCAAAGCTAGTTTTCATACATATTCTATATCTGCTTGGTCCAGTACTGTGCTGCAAATATATATCAGACTTACATTTAATGAATTATTCAAAACCAAAGGGATGTGTCTCCTTCATATGCAATCAGTCTGCATAATGATTAATGTTCCCTGGCAGGGTCTACAATGAAGTGGAAAGAAAACCGTAGCTGGTGAGGATGGGGTACCTTCAACTCTGGGATTTTTATTATATGATTATTATTTATACACTTTTACTGAATAATGGTCCATAACTTTCCTTTAACTTAGCCTTCAGTGGCATTAGTTGCCTAAGTTTGGCAATAATTACAGTTTAAGTGCTGTTTATACGGTGAATTTCTTCAACATATTCAAACCAGTGAAGAAGGCAAATAATAATAATAATGTCAGATTAGATATGCTCAAAATGTTTCTTGAAAGAACAAATTTACTTCTGATTTTTCTTTTTTCATTTACATTAGTAGTTGGTTTTTAGTCCCCATTCTCGTTGTTTTGGGCCCCAAGGACACAAGCAACCACCGGTCGCTGAAGAAAAATGAATATTCACTGACTGGTTGTGAGTGTTTTTGGAGGTTGCGGGCACTTGCTGTGAAATTGATTGCTAAAAGCCTCAGTCATGCGCTTAGTACATACAGAGAAAACCCAACAATCATATGACCCCCTATGAGCAAGCACTTTGGCGACGATGGGAAGGAAAAACTCCCTTTTAACAGGAAGAAACCTCCGGCAGAACCAGGCTCAGGGAGGGGCGGCCATCTGCTGCGACCGGTTGGGGTGAGAGAAGAAAAGAACAGGATAAAGACATGCTGTGGAAGAGAGACAGAGATTAGTAGCAGGTATGATTCAATGCAGAGAGGTCTATTAACACAGTGAGTGAGAAAGGTGACTGGAAAGGAAAAACTCAATGCATCATGGGAATCCCCCGGCAGCCTAAGCCTATTGCAGCATAACTAAGGGAGGATTCAGGATCACCTGGTCCAGCCATAACTATATGATTTGGCAAAAGGGAAAGTTTTAAGCCTAATCTTAAAAGTAGAGATAGTGTCTGTCTCCCGAATCCAAACTGGA
>VUQR01010235.1:0-11378 GCA_015108515.1 Hemichromis elongatus | reverse complement strand
GGAACACATCACTCAGCTTGAAATACGACTTTATACTTCCTTTGTGATTTTCCACTTTAAAGTTTCTTAATTCCTGTTCTTGTGTTTTTCCCCTAATTTCACCAAATAGTCTTAAAAAAAGAAAAGAAAAGAAAAAAAGAAGCATAGACTGTGAGATTCTTAAAATAATAATTTTTCTATAAAGGCCTAAAGTGTCTCAAATCTACACAGATACTGACAGCCACTGTGTTGCTGGACAATTGCGCTGAATGCAAATTAAATCTGACCAGAAACCCTAAACAACCCAAGACAAAAACAAGATCACAACACTTCTGATCAACCGATCAAGAAATTGCACTGCTGTGTCTGTATCGTTCTGTTCTGTCTGGTGTTGCACTGTCTGTGTTATGTGTCCAATCTTTGCACATTTCACTTTATGTTGCAATGTGCACCATGTTCTTGGAAGAACGCTGTCTCGTTTCACTGTGTACTGTACCTCTACACATGGTTGGAATGATAATAAAGGAACTTGACTTGAGATGGGAGAGGTTTACATGACCACCCCTGGGGTGTGTCCAGCCAAACAGTGTGATGTGAAGCTGCTTCTCACCAAGTCTGAGGCCACCAGGCGTGAGGGCGCTCTTGTCTCCGGGGCAGGTATTCTTATTGGCGGTGATGGACGAAAGCTCGAGCACCCTCTCAGCCCGAGCACCATCAATACCCTTGGGCCGCAGGTCCACAAGGACCAGGTGGTTGTCGGTCCCACCTGGAACATCCAGAGTTGAAGAGGAGGAAAGTGTGGTGTGTTTTTTTGTTTTTTGTTTACAGTCACCCAAACATTACAAAAGACTAAGGCAAAAGAATATGTTAGGAATATGAGTTTTGATGGTACGACTTCCTCTCTTTCCAGTTATTTGGCTAAAACATCTGCTAAGAGATTAAAGAAAGCTGTATGTACACACTGCAGAGTAAGTCTGTATTTTTTAGGGTAACAATTGAAGGCTATACATCAAAAAACAGCTGAGAACAACATATTGGATTCAGTACGAGATTCAAGCATTTGCTTTGACCACTTTGATCTGATTTTATTTTCTTGACCGACAAGCCAGGCACAGTGACATCAGCCTATTTGCACATCATGAATTTAAATGGATTTTTGCTTTTTTTCTCACTGTGTAATTTGCATTTTGTTACAGGATATTTTATGTATGTTTTCAGTGTTAAATGCTCTGTGCTGAGTGTGTGACTTGGAAAATAAAGGAGTGAGTAAATGCACACTAGATTACCTGATACCAGGGTGTAGCCTTTGCTTAGGAGAGCTGCAGCCATAGCCTTGGCATTCTTTAGCACCTGGTCAATATACTCCTTAAACAGGGGAGACTGTGCCTGGACACACACAACCAAAAGCATACAGTAAGTTAGCCTTTACATTTGGCTCTGTAATACCCTCTGCTGACTGAAGTTTATGCAGCATTTTCTTCAGCTTCTCAACAACAAATTCAAGTTTGCAGTTCAGTATTTGTGAGTTGTGCAGACCTGTCTGAGCGCCACTGCTACGCCAGCAATGGCGTGGTTATGAGGTCCACCCTGCAGGGAGGGGAAGACAGAAAAGTTGACCTTGTCCTCGAGGTCGTACATGATTTCCTTTCCCTTTTTGTCAACTGAGCGAACACCCTTCCGATAGAAGATGAGACCAGCCCTGGACAGAACAGAGTCTTTTACTGATAAAGCAGTTTTTACTATTCTCTAAAATCCAAACCAGGTTTGCTTCTCAGTAATTTCATTTTTGTTTCCACTCGTGTCTCTTACAGTTTGACCTTACCTTGCTCCGCGGAGGGACTTGTGCGTGGTGGAGGTCACCAGGTCAGCATGTTCAAAGGGCGAGGGGATGGCTTTGGCTGCCACCAGACCACTGATATGAGCCATGTCAGCGAGCAGGTAGGCATTGATGTTGGTGCACAGCTGAAAGACACAGGGGCAGGATGAGGGAACAGTTATAAAATTAAGACAAACACATGTGGCAGGAAAGTTCTGTTTTCTTCCAATACAAGATCAACTTGGACTTTATGAGGATCAGGCGACCCCTCTTTCAATCCAGGAGGTTGATGTGGACTTTATGGAGGACTATAAATACCTCGGAGCACATGCTGATAATAAACTGGACTGGGTTAAAAACACCACTGCACTCTACAAGAAGGGCCAGAGTCGTCTCTATTTTCTGAGGCGGCTGAGGTCTTTTAACATCTGTCAGAAATGCTCAGAATTATCTATGAGTCTGTTGTGGCCAGTGCAATCCTCTATGCTGTTGCATGCTGGGGCAGGAGGTTGAGGGTCGCAGATGCCAACAAATTCAATAAACTGATCTGAAAGGCCAATAATGCGGTGGGGACGGAGCTGGACTCCCTTAAGGTGGTGTTGGAGAGCCGAATTTTGATGAAAGTAAGGACAATACCTCCCACCCACTCCTGTGTGCTGGCCAGTCACAGGAGCAGTGTTAGGTGAAACACCGAGATTGCCGAAATGCAGCACTGAAAGACACAGGAAAGCATTCTCACTGTACAACTCCTCCATCTGCTGCACAGTGCACAGTGCAATAGTTACACCCTTAATATTTGCACATCCTCTACAGTGAAAATAACAAAAATAACATAATATGTTTTACAGTTTACAGTACAGACACAGCCACTAAAAACTTAATTCCTGACAGGATCGTGATGGATACCTGGGGGATTCCTGACCATTTGCCAGCTGATCCGTGACTGTAATCATATCCCCTGCCTGTACCGTGTACAATGCAACTGGGAACGTTAATGCCCCCAAGCAGCTTTTATTTAAAAAAAAAATAGCTGTAATGTCTTGTGCATCCACTAGGGGGCAAATTGCTATTTGAAGTTGATTCACTTACAGCTTTCTACACATTTATCGATGCATGTTTTCGCATTGATCAGGGTTTCTATAAATATAACAACACTGCAATGTTTTTCAAATTCAAAAATGAAAATCGAAATTTAAACGCAAATTGATTATTGGTTGGTCTTGTCAGGGAAGAGTGCATTTTAGACGTGACATAAAAGGACCATGAGAGAACCATGATAGCAAAAACAATGTGCTTGTGCAACCAAAATAGTAGTCAATTTTAAACTTAAACGAGCTCCAACTGATTGATGATTGATGCACGCTCAATCGTCCAGGTAAGGAACAAGTTGATTCTGTTCATCTGGACGTAGAGTTTTCAGTGGGAGAAAGCACTCATCCGAGAAGTCACTTGGATGAGTGACTAAAACAGAAACAAGAAAAACTGAATATTAAGTAGGAAACCTTAAATTTATGGAATTCACATACAAGTATAGACTGCATTTTTTTGGTAGTTTTCTAATGTCCCATTTTCGGGAAGGCACTATAAGACTGATTTGTTTGTTCACATTCCCAAAGACCCAGACCCAGCCCAAACAGCGGAGATGTTACACACCCACACGCATCTATCAAGTTAACACTGGCCTGATAATTTAGCTTGAAACCATGTTCGAGGACATGACTGGAAATAATTTTTAAAAGAAATAAGCCAATGTCCAAAGAACAACCATAAAACACCCTCACAAAGGCCGCACAGCACTTAAATAAAAGAAAATGTAGGTGTAAATCTGTCCTGTCTCATGCAAAATGTAGAGAAATTATGGGTCGCTTAAGACTTATACCATATAAGTGTTTAAAGAGTCTAAAGAATAAATCAAAATATTAAAGTGAAACCTAACAGAAAAAATGAAGGACATGCTCATAATTTAAACAGAGGTCTGAAGAAGTAGCAACCCGGCAAACAATAGGCTAAATGAAAAATGAAGTCCTACCCGTCTCAGAAATAACCTTCGCATCTGGTTTGGGATCTATGAGGAAGCTTGTGTGCAAGAACATTATTTTTCTGTGTTTAATTTTCTTTTTAATTGTATCTGTTGATTAGATTAGATTGAAATGGATGAATGAAGAACCTTTTATGGGAATAGTTTTGGCGATTTGCAGTGTAAAATGTCTGAATGGTCGAACTGACAACAAAATTTTATCCATTTATGTTACATTTTAAAAAATGTTACTTTTCCTTAGAGATCAATAAAGTATTCCGACTTCAGTTCCCTGTGCTTTACAAAAGCTTTGAATTGCAATCACTGAGCTTTTAGGATTAGTCCGAAAAACTGTGAGGTTAAAATGCATTCTCTTTTCCATCTGCAGTAGATTTACAGTGGAAAGTTTGTGGCCTTTCTTAGACACCGTCCCCTACTTTAAGGCGACAGAGTACTGAGTTCAGAAAAAACTTCAAAAGAGAGCCGAAGCTATGATGTCCCATCTGGACAAGCCTCTGTTCCACTAGCTTCTGTAACTCAGCGCAATCTTACTTAGCGTTTCTCTCGTGGGCCTTTTTGGGGCGGTGTGTCTTCCTGGGGTTCACTTTTTATGTTTTGGAACAAATCAGTGCTGACCATGTCATGGTCCTGGGTCATGGTGACCCAGTGTTCTTAGTTTTCTTGTATTTTTGTATTTTGTTCTATGGTTCCTAGGTTGTTCAGTTTAGTTTACTAGAATTCCCCTCGTGTCTTTACCCCCTGTGTCTCCCTCCACGTATCTGAGTCCACATGCTTTGTTTCTCCTTGTGTTTTATTCCATGTTTTCCCCAGCCCGTTATGTCTGTGTTCTTCCCGTGTTCTCTCCTCACCTTCACTTCCTGTTTTACTTTGATAGTCTCCCGTCAGTGTCCGTCAGTCTTGTGTTTGCCCCGGCCCTGTCTCATTATGATTATCTGTGTCAGCTGTGTTCCCCGTGTGCTCCCACTTCCCCCGTTAACCCTCTGCGTATGTATGTCCGCGTCTTTCTCAGTCCTGTGTCGCGTTCTCCCTCATAGCTGTGTGTGATTCTCCCTGTGTCTCCTGGTGCTCTTTGTAATTAGCTTTTCCCAGTTTAGTTTAGTTTAGTTTTGTTTGCATTATCGGTTTCCCAGCAATAAAGCTGTGCTTTCGAGTTTAAGTTCAGTCCCCGTGAGTTTGCGTTTGGGTCCAATTCCTGCCTGCCACACAGCTAAACATGACGCACCGTGTTTAAAAATTTTGAACACTTATGATTTTACCAAAGTTAAAAATCTTTGCAACCTGGTTACACAAAACTCACTGCAGCCCTCTTCATTTAATATTTCGAGGTTCCTACTGATCTCTGCCATCTGTAGAGTTCTCTGCTCACAGTGCTCAGTCGGGCTTTACTGCAGACATATTAACTATGACCCTTGAACTCACCGTGGACTCTGCCAGGCGGTTACGTCTTTCCAAAAATAAGTGATTTAATGAACACACCCAAGCCCCGATAAAGATCAAACTTAGCATTTCACCCTTAGTGAGTTTTTGACTTCAAATCTAATGTCCTTGAGTACAGTGCAAAAATAGACAGTGACCAAATATTGACAAATTACATTGTGTATGCTTATAAACTGTTTGTCAGATACAATCCTTTGGCACTACATTTAACCCCCTCCCTACGGTTAAGATTCAAGGACCAACTCCATCTGTTAACGGTACCCGTGTTCTCTAAGGAAAGACAGTTCAAATGAGAGCTGGTGTAATTACATTCTTCAGCAGTCTCTTTAGAGGCCTGAAATATTATAACGCAATTCAATAAATCCTTGCTGTCTCTTGCCAGCATTTATTGAAAAAGGCACAAACAATAAATAGCTCGCTAACATGCAAATGACTCGCTGGCGAATGATCAGAGCAGTAAACAATCTTTTTAGTGCTCCAATTAATATGCATTATCGTGACAATCTCTCTTCCTCTCATATCTGAACTGGATCTGCACGTTTATTAGATTAAAAGGAAAGAGGGTAAAGAACACAAGAGGGTGAAGCGCGGCAGTTGGTGAATGCCGATAGTAAAAGAAAAAGAAAAAAAAATATGAACAACTCTGCAATCTAGGTAGCTCACCCCCGCCTAAAAATGTGAAGTCTGCCTAACAGATTCTGCCATAAAACAGAGAACAGTTGCACAGAGACATGCCAGGGGGAAAATATGGCCCCTCTTCAGGCCTAGTGGCAAAGTAGTTATGGTGCTTAATAAAAACACTGCTCTGTAATGGTGGGACACTCCATCTGATGGTACTAGCTAAAGTGGAGCTCTGCAACAAAGGGAAACAGTCATGGAGTGAATGAAGTGAATCAGCGGGTGGGTATAACAAAACAGATAAAGGGGCCTCTTGTGCACCGTCAAAGAGAACAGTGAAGTGTGTGGTTAAAAGTTGCTACTGAGTACTTGTGACTCAGTGTGAGTTGAGTAGTCAACAGAAGAAGAAAGCAGCTGCGTGTAAAGTGTGTAATGACCCTGAAATTAGCTTGTGTTTGGAAAATGTCGAAGCTTCGAAGTGAATGCTCTTTATTTAGAACGGACGAGCCTCCATATCTCTCGGAGCAAATTAGCAAAGACACGGTTTGAAGTAATGCTGGCGAGGTCTGACCTGTCGGTATGGGGAGCCGGTGGGTTTGGCTTACGATGCAAACAACGGGAAAAAGAGGGGGTGAACGCAGGGTGAGCTGTGAATGCAGAGAGCTCTCCGTGCACCTTCTTAATGCGAGCATAATCAATGAGTCGGGCATAGGCGCTGGTGCCAGCGATGATGAGCTTGGGCCGGAACAGCTTGGCCGTCATCTCCATCTGGTCGTAGTCTATAAGTCCTGTTGCTGTCTGCGGAAAGGGAGACAGATTGAGGAAACAGAGAGGATGAAGGAAGAGTGTGAAAGAATAAAGAGGAAGTGGAAGAAGAATATGAGAATATTAGAGGGAATGTAAGGGTCAGGAGAAAAAAGGAATATGTAAAGATCAAAAAACTGTCGCATATCTGAGTATCAAGAGCAAACATATCTACACGGAAGAGAATTTTTTCCATTTGGAGCTCATTTGAAGCAGCTGTATTTGAAGTACTTTTGCTACCTTAAAAGGGGAAGGAGTTTATCTAAAGGAGGCATTTACACCTATCATATCATGGAAGAAGATGGAGCAATTGCAGTAATGCACCCCTACTTATCCTAATTTAGCCATTCAGGGACCTGCTATGCTGGTGCAATGAACCTGAACAGATAGGGTTGGTTTCCAGACTCTCTCTGCCCCCGTTTATTAAAATGAACAATGTAAGAAACACATTAGGCAATCCATTTTTTTTCCAGTAAATGCAGTTTGAAGTCACACCAAATGGAGCCAGGCTCACCCTGTCCAGTGACCGATATGTCTGATGCCTCACAGGGAAGTTTTGCCCCTCTAGTCCACCTTTAAGCATCAGAAAAGAGAGGCAGTGAAAGACACCAGAATGTAGCCGAAAAACAAAGTGAGAGACAAAAACAATGGCGAATAAGGGAGACGGAGACAAGAAAAAGAAGAGAGAAAAGGAGGAAGGAAAGCTTTATTTAGACAATGCGATAATCTCCCATCTCCAGAGCACATCTATGGATGCCCCCTCACTCCATCAACCTGCTCATTGTGAAGACAGAGCCAGTAGTGCTGGCCAGCTTGTCGATTTCCCATTATCTTTCTCACAGAGGGGTCCCGCTTGCCCATACATCAGCAGGTCTGGACATACAGACTCTCATGACCATCCATCAGCTGCCACCAATGTGGCCACGCAACTATAACCCCAGAAATAAAGTATTCTACAATAAATATGCAGTCGAGCGATCGTAACTTTATGTTCTTTTTTACAGAATCACTTGTTAAATCTGAAGCAGCCTAACCTAACCGATGCTGGCGCGGTTGGAAAAGACTTCAATGTGTTACGTAGTATAGCAGTAGGTGATCATATATTTACTATAAACTTGTAAATTGTATCAGCAAACAGCTGCCAGCAAGTGTCTGTAGGGTTTTAGTAAGACACTACATCCCTACCCACACTGCCTCATGTCTTCCCTCTGAGGGCAGGGAAACAAACAGGATTTCCTAAAAGGTCTATCAGTGTCTTTACTACACGTCTTGCTCTTGTTTTGCGTTTCTTTCAATTAATTGCTTAATCATTAAAAAAAAAAGAAGAAGAATAACACTGAAAGAACAAGAGATTTAAAAAGGTTCAAATAGAGTTTAGTTATTCTGGGTGTTCACATTTGATGAACAAGGCCTGACACAACACCGCCAGTGTTGTGGCAGCAATACAAAATGTGGCTTATTGTTCGGTTTATATTTATTGCAATGTAGCAGTAGCCATTATTACATTATTATTTTAAATTTAAAGTCTTTTATAAGAAGAACTCCAAGTAAAAAAGCTGTGTGTGTTTCGGCCATGTGCAATGTGTTTCTGAAACACATTGCACATGGAAAAACCTGACTGTCCTAACATTTGCTGGCTTATTGGCTTTTGGAAGACTTCTCACACTGACATTGGTAAGACATCAAAAACACATCAGCATATCTCCCAATTTTCATAACAAACCAAAAAAAAGAAAAGAAAATCGTTCTACACTGGTGTAAACAGGTGTCGGTAGATATCAGTAGAAGGCTTTTCTACTTACATTTAGCTTGTAAGGCATTGTCTCAAAATAGATGGAGGTTGCAGAGATCCTTTTCACATCAGACATGTAGCCGTGAGACAGACTGGAGTGAGAAAAAAAAACAATATATACACAAAGAATGAAACATGGGAGCTCAAAGAAATTTTATTCAATGTGAATATCGAATTTGTAGGAAACTAAAAAAAGGAAAGTCGCCTGGTATGAAATCTTAAGGGAAGCGACACACTTACTGGCGACCAACAACTGAGGGGGCTTTAAAAAGTGCGTAGATGAAAAAAAAAAAAAAAAAAAAAATAAGACCAACAATGAAACAGTGACTACTAACTGTCCACCATCAGATACGTCCAGGCCCATGATACGATCGTGGGGATTGAGTACAGCGGTGTAAGTGGCAAAGTTGGCAGGAGAGCCAGAGTACGGCTCAACGTTGACGCCCCACTGAGCGGGATCCAGGTCAAAGGCTTCCAGAGCTCGCTTCTGACAGAGCAGCTCGATTTGGTCAACCACTCCTCCTCCACCATGAGACCTGTAATGGAAAATCTGCGTTTCAACTCATCTAATGTCCATGTACTATTAGCATGTGATTGTACCTTTCTTCTACAAAGACTCAGTGCACGAGGACGGGAAAAGAACTAAGTGTAAGCTGTGCTCACAGTCACAACATGCTTTATCTGTATTCGTTATGTGGTTGGTTCCTTAAACCAGAAATTATTCATCTTTGGCCAGCAGAACAATGCCGTGAAAACAACGGACAAGCCAATGTGGTGAACTGCTGTTAACTGCATTCCCTACAAATACAAAATGAATCATTCATCGGATTAGTTATACCAGCCTCTTCACTCTTTTAAATCTATTTTTCTATTTCTTTGAATTGAGCAGGTAGAACATAGTGTTGAAAATCAACACTATTACACTGTGAAGATTCTCAGTCATCCAAGTCATCGTAGTCTAAGGAGCTTGGGACTCTCCACCAGTCGACCTTAGTACTGAAGCAGCTTGTCGGATGACAGGTGAAACGTCTTCAAGCAACTTAAAGAAGTCCAGATGCTTTTTTTCCCTAGTTGTCATAGTGTTGTCTTTTCCTTAGACAACACTATGACAGGTGTAAATTATGGTAAAAAATGTTTTCCATAGTCTAGACCAGGGCTCCCCAATCCCAGTCCTCGAGGGCCGGTGTCCCTGCAGGTTTTAGATGTGTCCTTGATCCATCACAGCTGATTTAAATGAATAAATTACCTTCTCAACATGTCTTGAAGTTATCCAGAGGCCTGGTAATGAACTAATCATGTGATTCAGGTGTGTTGACCCAGGGTGAGATCTAAAAACCTGCAGGGACACCGGCCCTCGAGGCCTGGGATTGGGGACCCCTGGTCTAGACTCATCAGTACAAGGAAACCCTTTAAGTACTGCACTCATTTTGCACTGTCATTTGTTACATCAGTAAAAAACTGTTCAGATTACAGCCCCTTCAACATATGCTCACACACTTTCCACAAACAGCACTTTTAGTCAAGAAGGATCTACACCAACCTAGACTTAAAACTTCCACGGCAGATCTGAGACATCTCCCGTAAAAATCAAACCTTTTCAGCGGAATTACAGATGAAGGCGCAACAGATGGCTACTTTACAAACCACTCGTTCAATGAGATCATCCTTTTGTTTCATTACATTAAAAGTGGGAAAAAAACAAACAGATGAGTGGGATGTTGGGGGCGGGGGGGGGGGAGGAAAAACAAAAATTAAAAACACAGTCAGTGGGAGGGAGATTTGTGGTAGGATTGTATTCCAGGAATCAAAGCCATCAAATGAGAAGAATTTCAAAACATGTCATCTTTCTGGTTGCTGCTGATAAATGCGACTTATCTGAAGGAAATAACAGAACTAAACTGAAAATAGAAAACATGCAACTATCAGCCCGGCACTAAATTCTTCAAATATAACCCCTCGGGAATTTTCTTTGGCAAGGCCGCAGCTGTGGATTATGTACCTGGTAAGAAAGTACTATTATGGGCACAGAAGAGAACACAGCATAGTTCAGTGTGTGTTTGTGCGTGTCTGTAACAGATATCCTCCAGCACATACTATTAACAGTGAGAACAGACAGAGGTGTGGCTAAATAAAAACTTACTTTATCACAGGGTTGCGTGAGTATTTGTTGGTAAGACAGGACCCGAGAACTTCCTGAGCTGCTCGGCTGCAGTAATTCTGCAACGAGAACACACACAAGCGGACACGCGCTCAGATCAATGGCCCGAGTAGACAGAAGGGACAAGGACAGCAAATTAAAGTCTGTTAAGTGATAGTGAGAAATCCCCCTCCGGCTAGAGGCAATCATTACAGTATTGAACCTCTGGACTTCCATAGACTAACACTCTGCACCTCACAATGATTATCCCCTTGCAGCTGGAGGATACAAGATAATGCAATAAATGTTTCTGCGCATGCTGAGTTACATCGGGATCGCTGAGACGCACTGAGACACAAACAAATTTTTAGTCACTATTGTTAGAGGAAAAAAAACGTACTGTTTGTTCAAGATGAAACTTATTGGCTGGAATCACTGACTGATGATGTTAGTATATACCTTCCTTTGCCTTTTTTTTTAAATGTGCATTTACTGCAATACATCAGCGCTTGACCAAAATCTTAAAATCTGAGTGATGCAGCCTCGACTGTGTAACATAACTATCTTTGTATATTGTCACACTGGTCAGTAACCAGATCTGACAAAAAATGAACACAGACCAATATAGTCTGAATTCTGCCTCTCTGAATGGGGTGGTGGTGGTGGTGTGTTGTTATGCTAATGCTTCACCTGTGAGCCAAGAGGCGATCAAAGGAGATAACAGCTCCAGTAACAGCTTTCTACTGCATCCGTCTGT
>VUQR01010232.1:0-34030 GCA_015108515.1 Hemichromis elongatus | reverse complement strand
TGGACTGTAAGTATGTGTGTGTGTGTGCGTGTGCAAGGTGTAACTATGAATTTTGCTTTATTTGCTGTTCAATACTGTAGACCAGTTCGTTGCTTGCTATGTACAGTTCTATTAGAGACAGAAAGTTATGATCTTATACATCAAGTGTGATATCAGTCAAACACTTGACTTCTTTCTTTTAAAAGCCTCACATTATGTCCAGCACTCTCTTTCTGGTTTCACACCAGAACTGAACAGGCCATGAACTGTTGAGTCATAAAAACCCAGGTAATAAATTAAATTGTGTAATTGGTTTCTGAATAACTGAAATAGACATTCAATGTGCAGTTCCTACAAAACAGAGCAAACATGATTTATCCTGCCATTTAGACGTCAGTGTTTTTAATCAGTCAGACTGCAGCCTCCTCACGTAATATGACCTCTGATGCAGCTCAGGGCAAGCAACTTACATGGATAAAGTTTTGCACCAATAAAAGATAAACAACATCAATATTTTTTCCGTTGTCATTAGCTTTGCATCTGGCAAAACTGCTGGCGCAGATAAACAGATTTTCATTTTTTGAATTTAAAAAAATACATTATTTCATGATTTTCTCATCCCAAAGTACAGTGCATTATAAATCATGTCAAATTACTAACTGTAGATTATGCTCAAATTAATGAGCCAGCTGCATTTACACTGCATATTCAGCTCTTAATATGCTTTTGTCCTAATCAAAACTATAATGCAGATGCATTGTGTTCAGAGGCAACAAATAAATGGAGATACAGCGTTACGAAAAAACATCCATTGACCGGTATCCAAAAATACACCAGTATCCATTGCTCAATTATTACTATTCATTTTAACAAGTTGTTAAATAGTCTCTTTTCCTCTTCATGAGTTCAACAGCATGGGTGATTTTTCAGGAGTTTGGAGCAATACTAAGGTATCAGTAGCTTTAAAATGTCGTTAAAAAACAGAAACATGTAGTTCAATATTCAGTGACTTTGTATATAAAGAAAAGATGCTTCTTAAGAGATAAAGGCACATTTAGAAATATCACCGTGTCTCTGTTAGATTACCTAAGGTTTACTGTCATAAATACTTCATTAAATCTTTCTTTTCTTTTAAAAAGATAAACCTTGTACTAGAAACATGCTGTGACTCAGAAAATGGTACAAACTCTGTGAATTCAAAAAAACACTTAAGGTCCAAAATGTTGACTACCCTTGGCTTTTCACACAGAGGACAATCTGAGTAATAACAATAATAGCAGTAAGATATGTAATAACAGTAATACCAGTATTTATATGGTAAAAGCCAAAATGTTAGACTATATGAAAAGCCGGTTGAAAGAAAATTGCGCGTTCCTGTGGTGACAGACCTTACAAAGAGCAGCATTTTAAAGTTTCATAATGCCCTTTCTTTGAGGCAGTATACAAACTTCGACCCCATCTTCACTACCAAATTTTCTTTTCCGATTTAAGAAGATATTTCTTGATGGCAGGTTCTGGTATCATGGATCAGCGCTATTCAGACTCTGAGTGGCTTCCTGTGGATAACCAGTGCACAATAGGAATAATGGAAAACAACATCCATCCTTGCAAACTGTATAAGGGGATGGTAGCCTGCCACATGCTGTGCTACACACACACACACACACGCGCGCGCGTGCACGCACACATAAATAAATGCAGAAATATTAAAAAAAAAACATGCTCTTTCTTATTGTCCTATAGCCAGTGAGTGTAGTTATTATTCCATTGACAACGCGTCCCATATGCAAAGCTTTTCTTTTGAGTTCTATTTTAATAATTAAGTCTAGCTAGAAATGTGCATCAAATACAGGGACTTCAAAAGCTTCACATAGCTGAGATTTTAAATCATTTGTGCTGAAGTGCTAAACTTCAACTACAAAGGAAACACAATGAGAAGGCAAACAAATTATTTCTCCACAGATAATGCCTTTTGATGGAGTTCAGAAAAACTCAGCTGAAAGCTAAAACTTGAGCAAAACTGCATACACATCTCCTGATTATATGAAGACCAATGATTCCTGCTGACAATCAAATGTTAAACTTGTTCCTCTGCAAAATCTAAAGCCAGCATCTCCGTGGGAGGTGACAGGAGCAGAAAATTGGTAACTAGTGTTGTTATATGATCGCAGCTGACTATATTAAATAGCTGTCTATCACACATGGGTTATGTTTACACGTTAGTATCATTTAAGCTGTACTGACATCCGCATAATGACATTATTTCGTGTACTTATCTGGGAGCTTGGTGAAACAACCCTCCCAAACAAATAGCACAAAAACCTCACATGAGGCAGTTTTACTGGGTAGCAAAAATTTCAATATAAAATATAAATAAATGACTGTTACACAAATGTTTTGTTTTGGTGTTAATCTTGCTTACTGACTTTGTAAGGCTTTATCTTCAATGAACTCGAAAATAAAAGAAGTTTATGGGACGAACGAGGCAAAGAGTATACTGCTTTTCTCTGTAGTTACCTTTGAAATTATCCTGGGCCAACTGCTGCCGGGTAAACAAGCAATGAAAATGATCAAAGAATCAAAGTATCATCCCGTATGAGTCAAGCTTTAGAGACTTGTATTTTGAGCGTGAACAACTCCTCTTCATATTCTCCTGGAAGCCAATAATTCTTAATTTTTAAAGAGCTGATGAGAAGCTCTTGCTCTCGCGGTTACAAATGGCCTGGGATATTAAAATGAACACCTTCATCCTAAAAATCAATTTACTGTATGCTGATGTGAACGAATCTCAAAAGTAAAATAAATGCATTCCTTGTGTCTTATAATGAACAAAGAGTCTGGTCTTTCAGTTTGTCCCTTTCAGGTAAAAGTTCAACCAGTTTCCTTCAACTAAGATGTTTTTTTTTTATGGTGGTTATTATATTAACTTAGTTGGGCTAGAATGACGTCAATGCAGACACCAAGAGTCACAGTTATACATTCATATTGTAGCAAACAAGCTACTTCTGCTTCTTCCTTATAGGGGTTTGTGCAGTTGTTGGGGTTTACATTACAATAAAGCATCACGTTATGATTTGGCACTTATAAATAACATTTAATTTAAATTATGTTGAATCTTTAAAGCATTTTTTAAAAATTGTGTTTAAATAAATATACGCAAAGGAACAATATATATTGTTAAGCTTCTCAATCTATGGGTTTGCACCTATCTGTCATTATCTATTACCACCTACCTGTTATTAAATACTTGGATCTTGTGTTTAGATTGCAAAAATTAAGTTATGACTTTTTATTTTTTTTATTAAGTCCACACGCTGTGAAACAAAGACAGAAACCCAAAAAGAAGACTTAGTGTTACCTTCAATGAAAGCAAAATCCAAGGAGGACTCTCACACTGAACTGATATGAAAGGATTTCCAATAATAAAATAATCCGTAGCTTTATTTTTTCCATAGCAGAGATAGTTTATTACAATAATAACAATGTGTCCACTTTTTAAAAATATTGTTAATCACATTGCAGCCACTTCAGACTGCAAACAAGTAATTTGACTTGAACCAAGCAGCATTCAGACCTCCTATATGATTATCAGTATTAATACTCGAGGCAGATAAAGGTGCAGATTAAAAGAGAAAAGAAACTAACGTTGAACTAGTCTAGTGGTTTATGTGGCCTTGGCAGAGCTACGATCTATGCTCTCCAGTATTCTTCTGTTGCAGGGCTTTAGGGTTTTGTCAAAACACTCAGTGGAGTCGCTCTGAAAGACATACTGCTATATTGTTCCTTTTATTCCCTCTTCCTACCGCTGCATCTCGGCTCTAACTGTTCCTACAAGGTTACTTCATATAATTGCCTGACTACAGGCAAGTCTTCTAGATATCTCTGAGGGTTACATGTGTCAGCAGGTTCATTCTCTTTCCGGTCACATTTAACAGCCTTCACCACGTTCTCTGATATCACTGACAAGTTTGGGGGCCACACAAATTAGTGACCTAAATGTCTTTTTCAGAAAGTAACTTTTTTTATTCAGATGAATGGAGACCAGCACTATAATAGTACATCTAAATCACAGTCACACTTGAAGACTCCCCCCATCATAAAACTCATTTAGTAAAATTCAGTAAGTCAAACACTGTTTCCATCATTCAACTTTTAGATAAAAGCACTTCAGTATATCAGCACAGCTAACACGAGTGTATTTTCCGCCATACTGTCTTGATCACATCCACACATTCAAATTTGCCACACCAACACAATCCTGACAACGGGAGCTGACAGCGCTAAGAAAAGGAAGCAGGTGAAAATTAGCCAAACATCTAAGCATGCACTTTCATCACAGAAACAGTGCTTTAATCTCGGCGCAGATGATGTTTATGCTAGCTTTGCCTCAAACCACTTTTCATCTTATTAGCTTAGATGGAAATTTTGTTTGAAAGTGAGATCCCAAAAAAAGGGCTCTCGCGGAAAGACGACGAAACGCTGCACATCAAAAGAAGGAAAACGACAATTTATTTGACACATCATTCAGGTAAAAGCTTGCTGCACTCCGGGTTTTGGGGAGAAAATAGTTGGTGTAAAAAGTGTACGTGGTTTCAGGCTTCGGTCACAACCGTCCGAAGAGTGCATTTTATCTTGGAGCTAAGTTGCTGCTGCTGGTACTCGTGAACTGTGTGAGAGAAACCCATCTTTGTAGAAGATGACCACATATATTTATTTGGAGTTATATGTTTTAAATAGTCCTACTTCTGAAATAGAGAGATAGAGGACAGATTTCCGTTACATTAAATAGCCTCATACAAATGTGCAGGAAAAGGTGCAAAATTTACCCCCGTCCCCTTTTTTTGTTTCTTTTTTTTGTTGTTGTTGATATATATCATTCAACAAATCTAGATCTTCTCTTTTGTGCTTGGCACCTCCTGCACCATCTTTCATTTTCAACAGTAAATCCCAGACCCTAATCTTCTCTCCACATTTGTCATTCTTTTTAATAAGAATCACACATCCACATTGTCTGTTTGATGTGCCACACAGCCTGCGTGGGGTTTCGCAGGACGTGACAAGTGAAAGAGAAATTTAAGCATCACAAATGAGGACATTACTATTGTTCAATTTTGCAAATTTCCTACAAGAGCGCTCCGATAAGCTTTCCAAAAAAATATACATATATACGGCTGAGATACTACTGGACCAATAAGGGCTTCTTGGATTGGAAACTATAAAGGGAAAAAAATGTATTTCAAATAACCTTTATCTTTCACTGTCAAAACTGAGACACAGTCAATCCTTTGAAGTGTAAAATTTCCCTTAGAGTGTAAACAACTCTCTCCCATCCATGACGTTTACCTCTCCTCTTTGTGCTTGCAATTTTCTACATGAATAAAGAAGCTGTGCCTTTCTCCCACTGGCTAGACCCTGACTGGAGTGCAATCTGTTATAATATCAACTCAAGCCCCTATTGGCAAGCACCATTAGCCACTGCTCTCACTTGCATATTTAGTGATGGTACCATTCATGTAGCAATGCATGGCATTGCAATCCATTGTGTCGCAAGACGATTAGTGTGTGTGCTGCTGTTCTTTACATGCAATTTTAACTCTTAACTGACCATTACAATCTTCCCTTAAGTTTAGTTATCCCTGAAAGGATCTTTATTTAATGCGAAACCGAATCAAATCCCCAACTCTTTATTTAATTATTGCCAGGGCTCATCCGTAGCTTGTTTTGACAGAACTTTCCTTATAAAAGATCGGTTATTCCTTTTTAACAATCTTGCAGGCTGTAAGTGAAGAAAGCTGTGACAGCGTGTAAAAAGGAAATGCCTCTTCCTCTGCCAGTCAGCTTACTACCCTGATAGCTCTACTGCACTATAGGTAGGGAGGCTGGCTTAAGAATTCACACACATCCCTGTCATGAAAGATTGAGCATGTGGGAGTCATTGAAATGTATTCATGCTCACAATGTAGAAGAAGCACGGGGCCACAGTAATGGTTGTCAGGGGCTGGTATGCCTCAGTGAACTGAAGACGACATTTTCTATCTCACTGGCTTCAGGGATGTTTGAGTTATATAACCCTGCAGGAAAGCACAGATGAGAATATCACATGTGAGCCTAATAAAATGCAGCATTTAGTATGCGTGTCGTGAAGAGACTCAAATAGTCCGAGTGATTAAAAAAGCTGTTTTGTGGTAACCTCTGTAAGGATTACAAGGATTATTCCACGTGCCTCGGTTTGCTTCTAGTGGAGAAACTTAATTGACTGAATGGGGTTAAAACAAAGAAGCATCTGGGAGCTTTACTGTAAACTTTACCTTAAGCTTGGGGTATGTTTTGGCTGTATTTGGAACCATAAAAAAGTTTGTGATTTAGACTTCCTGGACCAGCACAAACCTGTTTAGCAGTCAAAGTTAAAGAGGCCTCAGATAACACCTGAATTATCCTTTGCAAGAATCAACAATATCTCAACTGAGGGTTGCTTGTCATTTTCAGAGACGCAAATGTTGCAAAAATGTGATTAATAATCCACTTTTATTAATGATGTATAAGCAAGCAAATAATGTCAGTGGTATATTTTTTTTATAGCGTGCCAAACATTAAATGAAATATATTATTATGAAGATATTGACATCAGTTTACAATTTCCTAAGCACAATATCACTGTGTCCTCTAACTGATGAGAGCTAATGAGTCCTTGTTTATTCAACACCCTTGAATAAATGTGGGAGTCCTTGGAGTTGTCCTGACAGTTATCTTCTTCTTTTTCTACATTAAACATCCAAATATGCTTTGCTACAGACTGCTAAGCACATATTAATCCTAATAAAATATATATAATTATTTTTTTAACTGAAATAATTATCCAATTATTTGAGTAGTCAACAGAAATCTGATTATTATCAGACAAGCCAGCAGCGATATCTTGTTAATCTTACTGAGAAGTATTATTACAATATGGCTAGCCCACGGGCTAACACAGTAATTGTACTCGCTTCTCTTCCTGTGTTACATATTTGGAGAAGTTTATTAACAAATAAACCAACTAAGTTTGCAATACTGGATTGGATTGAGCTACAACCGCCGGTGGTGGCGGCTTTAGATTAAATTTCTGCAGTTTGGTTCTTCTCTCGCAAATCGCTGTTTTCTGATATTCCCAATGTGGGAGTGGCTAACAGTGCATCTTAATCCCAGCTTGAAGAGAGAACGTGGCTTTAATAAACGGTTGAAACATTAAACTCATTGTTGCTTTATGAAGATGTGCTGTTAAATATTTAAACCTTCAAAGTTAAACTGTGTGCTTGGATGTTTCCCTGTTACTTGTCTCTTCTGTGCCGATATGGACTGAATCTCCCTAATGGCTTTGTCAGTGCAAACATTACCCTGCCTGGTGCTGTGGTGCATTTTCTTAAGTACACATTTTGTCACCTGAGTTTCTCTGAACATTTCCGTCGCCCCGTCCCTGAACCTGCGGGGCAGCTTTGCACTCCTCTTCAAATGTTACATGTTTTGCTTAACCTTTGCTTGTTTAAATAAAACCTAAGCAGTTTCACTTTCCCTTCCTCAAAAGTCAAAAGACCTTTTTCTTCTATTTGATCCTGCCCTGTTCCTTTGAATCAAAGTACTCCAAACCTTCCTCAATTTTTTTCTAAGGTCTCATGTGAAATGTCACATTATTCTAACCCTGTATAACTCATGAGAGGAATATAGCATCAGGACTGCTGACAAATGAGGGCATAATCCTATAGCTAAGGGAATCCCCGCATCAGTGCTACAGCTTAACGTTGCTCCTATGAGGAATACAAACAATCTAACATAAAATGATATACGCTCACATTTGCAACAATAAATTACTGTTAATATTGTTGTTTAATCTAGTAATTAGAGGCAGTAATCACTATTCATTCTTGCTCAAATTGCATCATCTAAATGCACCATGTGTAAATCCTCTTCAAATCTGATACTGTAATCTGCTAGGCAGCAGGATAGTGCTGATGGTCAGGATGAGGTAAACCATTATGAAAGAATTTCTGAAAAATGAAGAAGCCAACTGAACCAGTGTGGAAGAAGCTTTACTGGCTTGGGGTCCCGGCTCCTACACCTCACACCAACTTGAGGTCAAAGCACCCCTTATGGGTTAAAGTGAGTGTTGTTTTTTGATGGAACTGCATGTAATCATGAATTTCGAAAAATACAACATGAAAGTAGCACAAGATAGCAATCAGGCAGGATGCATGTGTGAACGTCCCTGTTCCTAAGCGAAGAGTGCAAGATGCACAGCGAACATAATGTTTTTTTTTTACAACTATAGCCTGCAAGCACTGCGGCTGATCTATCAATGATACTGAAGTCACTGACAAGGACGTGGACAAGGAAAGCCATGATTGTTGTGCCTTTTCCCGTGAACAGCGTGTTAAAGTTTGATTGTCTCATTTAAAAGCAAAATGGGGCAATCTGCTCTAAATAAGACGTAAATAATTAATAGCCAAGTACATCCACTGAAACCAGGGGCCTGAAAACACCAGATTAAAGTTCACATTCATCCAAGTCATCTATTATAGGTGAGTGTGTTCTGTGAGTGGTTCTGTGAGTGGATTTCTGACATTAGGTTTCTGCATGAACACTTGATGACCAGGACAAATCAAACTATGGGAACACACTGAGCTGTCAGCTCTTTTAGGGAGAGATAGCTTCTAAAAACCTGAGAAGGTAATTCCAAATCACACCGAATCTTTCTTTTGATATCAAAATTCAGTGATGTATTTCAGGATATTTATTTATTTATTTAGCTCTACATCAGCTTTTCTAGATTCAAGCTGATCAACTGTAGCATTTATGAACATTCTGCTTCTACAGTCAGGTTTCCTACATTTCTTCTTTTTTTTTTTATCTACACAGTGCCATCATTTCATGCTACACAGCTTGCAAAAAGTTTATTTTAAAACCTCTGCAGACAGTAGAGAGAGAACTCAAGTTTCCGAATCTTCCTGTTATTCACTTTGCCTGAAATAGCCCAGAGATTAATTGCAATCATGTAGAAATCGCTCCCATAGCAGGAAACTAAAGCACTTTTGTGTGAGTCAAACCTGTGATGCCATCAGGCTTTAACAGCATAGTTGCTCATTAGAGACAAAAATGCCAAACATTTTTAAAGTGACTGCAAGAATGCCAAGGGCAGTGTCTGGGAATAAAGGAATATTTATTTGATACAATAAAACAGTCAAACCTTAAGACTCATAATACACACTACAAAACTGTGGCAACCCAACAAAGCATCCACAAAATGCTAATTATTGGGCCGTGACCACAATTACCACAATGCTAACCAGCTTTTATAGATTTTAATCAAAATGAATTTTAAGGAGTGCAAGAAATATGTATGAAGGGAGAAGTAATGGAGTAAAAATTGACTTCGCTTGCCTCCAAGTTAAAATGCATTGCCTGCAAGCTTTCAGGCATCAATGAATGAATCATCAGATTAGCCTTGTATACTAAGAAATGTTCCACATGGATAAGACCCAAAACAGGAGAAGAGTTGAACCTCTGTGACAAAAATGAAACGCCTATTCATTTCGACAACCAAACAGTGGGACATGATCACATCTAAACTCACATCACGTTGCTTTTACAGATTTTTTTTTGTGACATTCTTTATGGGTTTTTAGCTTTTCTGATTTCCAGTTTGTTTTATAAAGGAAGTTATTGTTTTCTGGGATGATGAAGTACAATCTAATTCAGTCAAATCTTGAAATCTTGGCACAAATATCCAATAATGTGCAAAGCACGCGTACAACACAGTCCAAATCAATGCAGTAACTGTTGAGGTCAAAGTGATTCACGCGCACTGTAATTGTTAAGAATGCAGCGCAGAGATGGTACAAATAGGTCAGCATGCTCGGGAAGCTGTCTTAAACTAAAGCTCTGAGAGCAGAGCTGAAGTGAGGCAATACTCAGGTGAAAGTGCCACAATATGCAATATATCTATTGGCATCCACTGTAACTGATGGACTCATACTTGACATGACTTTACCAGGAAACACATCTGCAACTCATCGTGGGAGACCTTCAGACAAATGGAGGCAATGCATCATAGTGTAATTTTAATGTGTGCCATCAAAATTAAAAATATAAATCAAAATAAATCATCTTTTCCTATAAAATAGTATTAGTAGTATAGTGTTGTATTTTGGGTGATTGTAAAATCAGTGAATAAAAAGTCCCACTATTATATAATAGAAGACTAGAAATGTGAACTCTGGGCTTTCCTTTCAAGGATTAGCTGTCTGAATCCTGCCCTTTATGGTCAAACCATCAGTTGAACCCACTACTATGAACACCTGAAGCATTTTTGCATTTTCCTTTTAACATTGCAGTAAAATATTGCCATCTTAAAATAATATATAGACTCACTTCACAGTTTAAAAGCTTGCACCCTACGGTTGTCTGCCATAATGCCTGATCTCCAGAGGACTACTCTACCCCTCACTCCTCACCTAATGATGCTTGGTATATATTCACTGAATCGGAATCTGGTATACTGCATGTTGCTTGAACTTTTCAGCTTATCTGTATTCCAGTGAACCACTGATGTTCTTCAGTTTCGCTTACTTTTACATTCATCATGCACATCTTAAACCTTGAGTTCATGACCACTTCGCCAAGCAGCAACTTTATTTCTATCCTTTCTCTAATCTCAGTCTGCTAGGGGTTTTCAGGCGCTTCATTGCGATCAACACGGGCAAAAAGGCAAAAAAGGCCAGACAGGGCAACAGGCAGACTCTCCCTGCCTCTAAAACGACAGGGAGAGTTGTTCATTATCAGTCTATAAAAGTCTATCCAATTTCTCCACTCTTTCAAAGACCTTCATAGACTTTGAGGGGGATTTCAAGAGATGATGTGAAGTGCCTGGGCAGACACTTCACATCATCTTAAACATGGTTATTTGTCATCTATAGAAGCTTTACAGCGCTCCTCACCTTTACAACCACTGCTACAATTAAATTATTGTATAATTAACCAGGAATTGCTCTACATGGGGACACAAAGTGAATTAATAAAAGTTGTGGGAGTTTACATCTGACATTTCCTTCACTAACAAAAGTTAAGAGACGAGATATAAATTATTACTCATTATTTCTACATCATGCAAAAGTTTTGTGCAAGCAGGAAATCAGAGGAAGCAGTGAAGCGATTATCAAATGGCACAAGCCTAAGTTACTGTAGTTTTCAAGTCTGAAAAGGCTTCTTAAACCAACTTGTGTGTTAAACTTTGCAACTGATGACTCCACTAAAGTGTCTAAAGAGAAGAACTATTGATTTGTGTTCATTGTCCAAACAAATTTAAATCTTTAATTAGCTCAGTGGCATGAGGCCAAATGTAAATTAGACATCTGACTTGTGATTGTGTCAAGATGTTGATGAAAAGTTCCAGTGTTAGCTTCTGGCGGAAACCGCATGGTCTATGGTGAAAATAAATCTGATTACTGAAAGTGAATTGCAGGTTTTCTGTGTGTGTGTGTGGGTCTGTGTGTGTCTGTGTGGAAGGGTATTACTATCTTTGTGGGGACCAAAAATTGGACGTTTACTATTCCCGTGGGGACCGACAACCCTTGTGGGGACCAAAATCCCGGTCCCCACGAGGGTTGAAGGGATTTTTGAGACTCAAAATGTGGTTTTAGTGTCAGGGTTACTATTAGGTTATGGTTAGGTTAAGGGTAAGGGTCAGGGTTAAGCATTCATTTTTGATGGTTAAGGTTAAGGTAAGGGGCTAGGGAAAGCATCATGTCAATGAGATGTCCCCACAAGTTATGAAAACCCAACATATGTGTGTGTGTGTGTGTGTTTTTGTGTGTGTGCAAGAGAGTAAGAGGAAAGAAGGGAGAGCAACCCAATGCAATCTAATGCGCTAATGCAAATCTAATGTCACTAAAAGCGAAGTCATTGCTTATCTTAACAGTAATATTTCAAGTTTAAGTAGAGGAAATACATTTGATCCAGTCTGTGGTTTAATCTCAAATAATCTCAAATAACCAATATTTCCTACAAAGTAACCTATTACTACCTAAATGGCTACACTCCCATTTTGGCTCATTTGCTCTGTTATTTTATTATTTTTGATTGGTTGACTAAAGACTGTTAGCTTGAATATCTAAAATACCACCTCTGTATACATGGCACATCCAAATGTGCAGTCATGTGTCTATAAAAACACTGAGTTATTAAATATTTAACTCCATTTTTAAATACATTTTCTAATATGTATTAGTATTTATTTTTTTTACCACTGCATGATAGTCCAGAATTGAAGAATACAAATATTGCTCACTCAACATCACATATTTAATACCAAAAAAAAAAAAAAAAAGCATGCTTTGGTTTTTTTTGCATTTGATATTAAAATGAAGAGACTGCTTCTGTGTTTAGAAAACAGTGCAACTCTTTTAAACCACCCATAAAATGCCTATGAATGCTATTTGTGGTCTTATGTTATTTTACCCAATTTAGTAAATCTGGCCCTAAATTTTTAGTAGGCTATCTAAATCTAATCAATTACCTAAAATACAACCAAGTATTTCAAGGTGCTTGCGTAGTCGTTCGTGTGGTGCCAGAAAGCTAAGTTTTGAATATACTGCTTGGTGCTGTTTGAAGTCCTTAGTTGGACAGAGAAAATCTGGCTGCTTGTATTATTTTTTTAATAATCTGTTTTTGTATTGAATGAATGATCCATTTTTGTGACGTTTTTAACAAAGGACTATACTGGGAACTTCCTCTATGATCCTATGTGATATTGCTAGGCCCTAGTCTGGAAACTTCAATAGATTTTATATTTTCTGTGTCTGTGAGTCTGCTAGGGTTGGAACGCTGTGATGTAAATTTCATCATCAAACAGCGAGCGTGAGGGTCCACGTGCCTGCCTAGGGGACCTCCTTGGGCCATGGACTGCAGGCAAGAATCACAATCCTGACCCACTAGGTCACTTTGAAAAAAAAAAAAAGTAGTGTAGTGCTCACTATTTCCAGATTGTGTGGCGTGATTTTCTCCTGGTCACTATTCGAATTTATTTGCTTCTTATACCAAGGCAGTTCTCCCCTGCTTTTTAACATTTAAACAAAGAAAAATAAGGTACGTTTAGATAAAAGTAATTGTATTTGTGCATGGCTCATCAGCCAGATAATTTGGTTCTAAAAGGGGACGTGAAGGCAAACCAGTGAGACTGAGTAAACCCAACTGTTACATTAAACAGTTACATGAAAGGCAAATGAGAATAATAATAATAATAATAATAATAATAATAAATGAGAATGAAAGTAAAAACCTGTAACCTGTCATTTTGGATTCCCCCAGGGTCTCCTCCTTTGCTGAGAATAAAGGTGAGAACTGCTAATATATATATATATCAACATACATACTTTTAGTAAAGTGCTACATGAAGCCCAGTATTACAGTCTACAAGCAAAGTAATTGCAAGTTGTGAACAATTCTGATTGAGGTTTTCTTTCTGATGGTCCCCTCTGCTATTTTTACCTTCCAAAAACTGCCACTTCCATAAAACTCTCAAAATAAACAATAAAGGAGACCCCTAATAAAATGTTTGGCCATATATATTTAGCTTTTAGTATCAGTCTGTCATTCATCAATGAATGAGTAAAATATAGGTAAAGGTGATGGACCCCTGCGTCTTCATTACAATAAAAGTAGGCAAAAACCAACCAAACAAAAACAAAAACCCACAAGCGTGTCACAGTTTTAGAACCCTTGCTGAGAAAGCAACGTGTTTTGTATTGTTTACAATCCAAGCTATTACACATTTTGACGTGAGGCAAAGTTACTGCTTTACACCTTCATGGAGCCAACACCTGTCCACAAATGACAATATACAACTGGCAAGTAAATGTTATCTGACACACTATTAAAGCACTTTACAACTAAGTGCTGTTTTGACATGAAAACAACCAGACCCAGCCACTCAGCCCATTTAATCAAAGCCCAAACCCTCAGAGGTTTAATAAATGTCCCTGCCAAGCTTCATAAATGGGGGATCAATTATAATTGATTCCACAGTCTGATACATTTATTAAAGTGACATACATTTATTCATGTGCTTACCTGTTTTGCCATCAGCCCCTGTTTGCTGGGTATGAGCTGATTACCTCATACTTTATTCAAAGTATCACTTTCTGACTTTTTTTTGTTACACTAAAATAATTTCTACAGTGCCAAGGTGGATTCTGCACATACAGAGGAACACTTAATTTCTCACACTGGTCAGCCAATGAGACATCTCTATAATTTGCTAACTACACGATATGTACGGCTGCATGTGTCACCGACAGATGAGAAATGGAATTTCTCTTAAGAGCAGAATAAATTAGTTCCAGGGTGTCACCTCCTGTCACATTAGGTGGCATCCCACGCAGATGAAACCTGCCACTCAGCTGAGAAGGACACAATCAGAGATTATCTCATCTTATCTCAACAAGGATGCCACCAACAAACTGGAATAACGCCTGAGTAAAAAGCCTCTCGGGGGGCTGACTAGTAGATGTTTTTTTTCTTAACAACTTCAAAATTCTGCTCATTGCATCATGTGAGAAAATGTTACCATATATGCATGTTTGTCCTTTTTTATTTTTGGCTTTGTGTTTGACAAAAGTCTTGCTACAAGTGAGCCAAGCTATTTGCATCTCAAGGACATCCAGGTTTGTTAAAGAGGGTTGATTTAGAGTAAGTAAACTCAGTCAAAAAAACACTTTTTCACTAAGGGGATACCTACCTATGGTAAATACCTAAAGCAAAATGACACCGGCCATTTTCTCCAACAGTAAGATGCAAATTTTTATTAATATGTGTGCTAATTCAGTCTGTAATCGGCCAGCCAGAAGCTAGTTTTCCACAGCAGTGGAAATGATGGGAAAAAAAACCCCTACTCATTATCATAATTACAAAATAATGTACAGATAGGCTACAGTGATAGAAATCCAAAGTTAATGGAGTCGCAAAGACCCAAGCCACAATAAATGAAAAACTGCAAGTTGACCTGTTGGTCAGGTAAAACCTGGCAATGTAACATCAGTGGTGGCACAGAGATTGAACTTTCCTCACACTTCCTATGAAAGACAACTGGCTCCACTTGACTACAGGGAAATAATTCCAATACTGCTGCGCAGTCATCACATTTACATTTGTCGTCCTTGATGCCTCACCTTCTCTGATTTATTGTACATGGAAGTCTGCTTGTTCTGCAACCGTGGTCCTCTGGCCCTTATTCCAGGGTCACTTGCTAATGTTGTTAATTGTTTTTTAAATGCATGTCTGTACATATGTTGCAGAAGTTGTTTCTGCCAAATGCAAGAGGTCATCTATGAGTGTTTCCAGATTATGCCATTACTAGAAGCTTTAGGTTTAGTTATGCTAATACTGCAGTGTAACCTAATGTAACTTAATTATATACATAAATCTATTTTTTGCAAAAGTACTTTATCCAAAGGTCTCCCAGATAGGCCCACCGAAATTTCCCTTTTACTTATTATTGCTGGAATGGTGGTATTTGCAGTCAAGAGTCAGACGATGGATTTTCATTGTTGGAAACCTCATTTGAATCAGGTCTGCTGCATAAGCATTGACTTCCATTACAGATAAAAAGCAAAATGACAAGAATTTAATGAAGAAAAAGTATCAGCTTGAAATTCAGAAATCAAACTATCCCTTTCTTTATTAAATAACTTCAGACTGTTGTGTTTTAGCATTGCTGTGGGATTTGTTTCTGAAATGTTCAGTAGAAATAATAACTATGCACTTATACAATTTCTTCCTTAAGAAAACTTCGATGTAAAATATATGATTCACTATTAATAAAGACAATTTAAATCATCAGTTACTACACAATAAAATACAAGTTAACACTGCCAAATATGGAAAACTGTGAGTAGTTTTTTTATTATAAAATGTGAAGTAGAGCACAAGGTGATGCTTGGCTGATTTTCTGTTTCTTTTTTTCCCCTCTTTCTTATTTTTTTTCCTGCACTTGACAGTGTACCTTTTTTTTTTTCGCTGCGCACATGGCAAGTTGTATTTTCTCTATTTTCACATCTCCAAACAGAGTACACAAGACAACTGTGAAACAGATGGTTATTTCTCCCGGAGATTCTCTGACCTTTGAAAAACAGACTTGTGACTGGAAGGACTACAGTTTGAATTTACAAGAAGATTGGAAACTAAATAAGGAAATGAAATGTCCTCCTCTCCTGCATGAGAAATACAAAAAGTATCCAGTGTAACTCCTGGAGCTGCTTGTTGGCAGCTTAAAGGGTTGAAGATGTGCACCTAATTACATGAAAGTTAAATCATCTCCATATTGCCCTCACTCATGCCTCAATGACAAATAGTTTGTCATTGTGTTTAAAAATGACTTATGCGAGTATTTTGCTGATGTGGCAACCAGAGTCACACCAAATGGCTTGATATATGTTGAGAATAGTTTGTGGTCAGGCAACCAAAACTAAACGATTATGGTTAGGGGAAAAAAAACCAACCCTAAATCAGTGTAAAGCCCACTGTTCTGCTCCATCCCTTAAATGTAGCATCAAGCTTTGAGGGAACTTGCTGGACCGTTTTACTGATCATGAATTATTTCTCAGAAAAAAAATAATAATAATTTTTTGTCTTTTATGTAAAGCATAATATACTGATAGCAACTGAAAAATACTGTGTATATAACGTGCATTCGAAACAGGTTTTGTAAACAATTTAAAACCCTTGGCGATTGTCTCTGTTGTCATAGCAACAGAGGTGGAGATACGCCTTCCACAGGTTGCTAATCCATTAGAAAACAGATTGGAGGAAGCTGGAGTGCCCTGAGAAAACCGATGCAGAGACAGGGACCCTCCTGCTGTGAGGCGACGTGGCTAACCACTGGACCACCACCGTGCTGCTGCCCACATAACATCATTTCTTTTCTTTTTTTTTATTCATAACTAAACAAGTCCTAAAAGCATTTTTGTTTATGACTATTTAAGTAAACTGCTTTTAAGAGTACAGTCTCCAACGTAGGACAAAAACAGCCTAAACAAGAGAAATTTGCTCTGATGTCACAGTTAAACCAACAGTAGAACGAGAGGCTGAGTTTATACAATCACTGGCCTTTATCTCACAGGTCTGGCCTGTGCCTTTTATGATCGTCTCACTCCTAAAAAGGTTAATGGTGTGGGACGTGGCACTGCTCTGTTGATTAATTAGAGTTGGGCTGAGGTCAGTGCCTCAAACCTGCAGCAAGAACTATAGCACATAACAAACAACTGTATTTACATAGGAACTGCAAGTGGGCGGACAGCTCCGAAAAAACCTGAGCCAGATGAAAACGGTGCAGCCTCCAGATACAAATGTTATGAGTCACTAAAGAAGAGACCGGCAAATTCGCCCTTAATGCTTTTCCTTTTTTGTTTCTATTAATACCTTGTTGACTTATAATAATGGAAACTACCTTGGAGCTTTCAATTACCACAATAAAACCTGAGATCTTGCTCTGAGTGATAAGCCCTTGGAATACTCTAATGTGGAATAAAAAATAAAAAAATCAAATGCAGCTTCAGCTAGACGGTGATGAAATGAAGGCTCGGTGCTGTTGTATTGCTGAAGGCATAAGAGAGGCATCATGTTTTATTCAGTCTCCGTGCATGAACCTCACAGACTGTATCCCTTCAAGTGACCAGCAGCAGGCCCAGGAAGCTCTGTCTTTGGGCTCCATCCATTGGTCAATATGCATAACTGCATCAGCACACAGGCTTGTTAAGGTTTTCCAAAGCACTGAGCAGTCTTGGTGGAAAATAGCAATGCATATGATCTATTTCACAGTTACTACTTTCATGTATCTCGTGTATTTATTGTAAGCTTTCTGAGGATAACATAAATTGAACAATATCGCTTTGAAATGAAATGTTTCTCTATGCAAAACAAATTTCAGAGTTCTATACAGCGACGCCCAGTTTTTCAAACAATCCAGCCCGACACATTAACTAACCGTTTTTGCACCCGGTGAACTGGCTGACAAGAAGTAATCTACAAACCATACAATATTGCGCCCGATTAGATCTCACACATCATTCCGAGGGACTTTTCATTTTCCAAATGAGTTATCCCGCCTGCACAAATGGTGTAGCCGCATGACATCAAGTGTTAAATAAGCTTTGGACCAAGGCTATCCATTCTACTTTGTGGCTAAACTGTAATGTCTACTCCACCATAAAAATCGTATTTTCTATGCAATTCAGGTAAATGATCTCCAGGGATATTCATGTGCCTGTTTAACTTTCTAAAAGGGTACTTTAAAGACATGCAGATGGCACCTCACGAAGACCAACTAGACCTTCTCGAGTGCATCCTGGCATGAGAAGAGTTGACTCTAAAAAATGCATGAGAAATGTGATGGTAGGATGATGTGTGCTTTCCAGGGAAAACTGCAAGTCGAGGAGCATTTTGTATTTCTTTTCTACCTCTGATTTTAAAGGTACAATGTAATACATTGTAGATAAACACTGGAATCAAACTGCAACATTCAGTATCAGCAATCTTACCTTAGACAGCAACAGAAAATATTTGCTTGCATACATCTTCTAGCAGTCTTTTTCTGTTGTTACTCAATTACAGTAATTTCGGAATGACAGAAGCTTTCGCTTACGTGTTTTGATTCTTAAATGTGGGTTGGCCTTTTTATATTCTTATAGATAGATTACGTCTTTCAGAATATTTTTATCCACTGCTTTTTCAAAATAAGCACCCATATAAGTATCTGCACCGTTACCAAATTCAAGTAAAATCAAGCACTTACAGATTAGCTAATTGTGATGATGTAACTGTTTAATATAACACTGTTTATTTCACTGTTCCACAGTCAGAACCACTGAATATTACTCTTTCTGCTAAAGATACCCTCAATACCAATCAAAATGTCAGCAAGTCTTCAGAGTGCAGCGAGAAACTCTTACTCATGTTTATAAACCCAGACAGAGCTGTCAGATGAGCAGAGGAGTAACACTGATTGAATAGTGTTCACTGTCAGTGTGGTGGAAAGAGCATACTACCTGTTTTATACAGGAATACATTTAATAGCAAAATTTAATTTGCTTCACAAATGCAGTTGGTGTTTTATCATTAATGTGCAATATGAAAAAAGAAAGAAACACAAATGCAGCATAAAAGAGAATACACCCCCAAAATATTACAGCACAAAAGGAAAATAAAGATAAAGTGTCTTTGTTGCAAAAATTTGAGACTAGAAGTGAATTTGAGGATTATGTGTTCATCTATCATTGATATTTTTCATGGACAAATTGTAATGATATTCCTCTTTGAGACACTGCCTCTAACTATGATAAAGTGTTTAATTCCCTGCAGATATCACACTCACATGCATCAGCCGGAATTGATGTTACCAACTTATCGAGGTTTATCGTTGCCAAAGAAAATGCGGCTACAGAGCTTAACACACTTCTCTGTCTTTGTAAGAAGAAGCAGAGTGGTCCGGGTATTGTTTTTGTCACTGATTTAAGCAGGGCTTGGACTTTTGGAACAAAAGGTGGCGTTTCCCTGGATCCCAGTGGATGATTTTCCTCTCTTCCCTTTAAGCTACGTACCTTGGTTTGAAAAGAAGAAGCCAATAATACTTAGTGAACCTCAGGGAAAACCATTTTTAAGCAACCAAAACAGCAGAGTGCAATGCATCTGGTACTCCATTACTGATTTCCAAGGTAAGTAGTTAAACTATAAACTATCCCCTTCCTAAGCGTTATTGGCAATGGACCTTTGGGTCACATGCAGAGTACCTCTGCGAATCAGTATCCAAGATGCCTGTATTAGTAGCACAATTTTGTATTTTGGTGATCTGTACAAAAGCCTAACTAAAATTTTTACTAAATATTTTACTAAAATATTGTTGTATATGATAATATAACCAGGAATTTGGATGGATGGATGGATGGACGGACGGACGGACGGACGGACGGATGGATGGATACTGATTAGTTGTTTTAACTTTATTTATATTCATACATGCATTGGAATGATTTGACTTATGATTTGCAAATAAATGCACTGGCACATATGCATAGTACAAAAGAGCTCTGTACATCTGCATAAAGCAGCAACACTAATCTAACCTTGGACATCAGTAGAAAAAAAATTACATCATTAAGCACTGGTATGTTTGTCTCTCAGTAAAGTTAATTATTTAGGGGTGACAAAAGCCTCCACTCAGTTTTTGTTTTGTTTTTTTTATTTTATGGCCCTTCTATTCTAAATATAGATAGATCACACTTTTGAATTGCATGCTAACACCATATTAATTGTAAGAAAGTGCATGCACTCAGATGTATTTAATCTCACCCTAAAGTCACACATCTGCGCGCATGCACTACGACTCCAAGCCGACATCAAATTTCACCCAACATCTGCAAAGCAGTCCCAGAAGGGCTGAGATGTACATTAGCCTGGGGAAATCTGTTGGAATGGCTCACCTCACTAGTTTGAGTTCTGTCCCAAAGTTTCAGTGTGTTGTTTTGTATCAACAGCTGAGATGTGCACAACACCTCTCTAACAAAGCAACCTGTTCCTCTTAAATCCCACAGTTTTTCCTCCAGTAAAAACCATAAATCATCCTTGGTTCGTTATGACAGTTCCGGCTACGCTCCACCACTTTACTTTGGGAAAACATTACAGTTACATGTCCAGATATCCCGAATCCTAAAATTGCTATTTGGATTTAGTTTTTCCTCTGTGCCTCAGTTGATGCAATCATGATTTTAATCATAGTTGGTTGGTTGGTTGGAAGCATGAGGGAATGTGTATGCCCAAGTGAATCTAATTTTGTTATAAAACGCAAAAGATAGAGTTGCTCTCAAAACACAATCAGTGATGGTTTTTACAAGTAGTTGTAAAAACAAGTTACAAGCAAGTGCATGTCTTGTCCAACATTATATTACAATGTCAAGTCTAGCATTTAAAATATATACTATTTTACAGGCGATATTTAAGTAGCGTGGCAGTTTAAAAGCTGATCGTGTTATTTACACTAATAAGCCACAATATTAAAAGCACCCCTGTATACAGTCAAAACATCTCTGACCTGTTGGTGTATAGACATGTGACTTCAAATGACGTCTTGTAGTGTGTGTGTGTGTGTGTGTGTGTGACAGACAGCATTACACAAAAGTCAACTTCTGTGGATTGTGGGACTATCAGACTTGTTCCAGCATTCTTTGAATGCCCATGATCTGCTGGATCTGGGGAGTTCGATCACTGCCTTGAACTCTTTGTCGTGTTCCAGTTTTGTAGTGTGATGGGATGTGCTGCTGATGGAGGAAGCAAGTACTCTGGAGGGACATCAAGCAGTGTGCTTGGACTACAACAGCCTTCAGGTAGCTGTTCCATTTCAAAGTACATTCATGTATGTCAGGCCCCAAGGTTGTTGCAGCACACTACAACAAGGTGATCAATGTTCACTTCATTAGTTTGGGGTTTTAATGTTTCGACTAACTCATTTATAAATGACATGTAACGTGATCATGTTAACAAAAATCTGGCTAATTAATGCATATGTTTAAGTGTTAAAATTAGCATTTAAAATCGCTATTGTGAAGTTGCCATTTTTGGCAAGTTGCAGCAAACGCATGACATGTCAGTCAAACAGTAAATATATGTCCATGAGTCCGTTAGTTTGACATTTGCCTATAAAATACAGCATTGCAATGTTTAAATCTAAATGGTTACCTTTCAAGTAAGGAGTCACATCATATAGTCACCCAGTCACACGAAGAGCCATCAGGGTCATATTTTATCCATTTCCTTATCCATCCACATTCTTAACAGCTTATCCCACTTGCTTTGCAAGGATGCTTTAGCTTATCCTAGCTGACGCTGGCCATGAGGCAGGCTACAATCTGGACAAGCTGACACTTCATCCACATCTTCAGCAAATTTAGAATTACCATTTAACCTAACACATAAGTGTTTGGATTCATCACTTTGGGGTTTTAAAGTTTTGAAACTAGAGCACTCCGAGTAGCCTCTTTGAATAGGAAAACCAAACCACAACATTAATATGAGCTGGTAATAAATTATAATGAGCTTGACTATGGATTCCTCAACATGCAGCATGTTTCACACGTTGTGGGAGACATCATTGGCGCCTGACAGTGTTTCCACATTCAGCCTGGCTGAAACATAAGGCAAACAGGAGGAATTTCCACATCGGAGCATGTTTATTTGAGCTTGTTTACAAATTCACAAAAGGTCATAGAGTACACAAAGAAGAGCGGGCAGCTTGATTGAGAACATGGACAACCCATTACAATGCTCAATAAAGGGCTTTTAGAAGCTATGCTGTGATGTGCTTTCATACTGGTGTTTACTACTTTGTGCAATTTACACATTTAAAAAAAATGACAAAGGCGGTGGCTAATATGGGATGCCATCCATTATTAGCTTTAAATTAAGCATACAGGATTCAGAAATAAAGGCTAATATTTCCCCTGCAATTCTGAGAAAAGACGATGTAGCACTTATTGTGCTGCAGTGCAGACAATGTTAGTAAAGATTTCCCATAAAAGGCGTACAATGTTTATTTACTTAACCCGTGGTACCGCTGCAGTTATTCCCCAACTCTCCACAGAGCGGATTATTTTGTTTTAATCCAGCTCAGAATGCCCCTGCGCAGCACGCAACAGTCCTTCGTCATCATTACAGGCCAGGTATCGACACGGAGGCCCCTGTTTACCTCCATAGGGCAGAAGGATTATGAGCACGAGCTTTGATGTCAGATTTACAGACAGTAGTGGAGCAAAGCTAAAGCCTCTCACAGTTATTAGGATATCCAAGTCGATTTCTCTACCAGACATTAAAAATAACAAAAGCATAAGAAAAGAAACACTTCTTACAAAATTTTAATCATCTGTATTTAGCTCCTCAGCTGTGCTCAGTGGATATCTTATAAAAAAAACAAAACATAAAATCTCACTGGTGGTTTTAGAAAACCGTATGTTAAGAAATTTCCATTTTACTAACAATTAATAAGCATTCGCTTTAATTCCTTGCTCCATTATTTATTCTCTGCATTTACACTCGGATTTAATCTATTGTCCTTGCTACTGCTCAGAAGAAATACAAAGAATGCACTCGCTGCTGTTGATGTGTGGCTTTTACCGCAGTGCTGCCACTGTTGGTCAATGCTTTTAGATTATCTGATAATTTCCCTCTTGGTCTGTGCCGAAGACACCACCATCCTCTGTCTCTTAATACTGTCAATGTGTTTCTCTATTGACATAATCAGGCTAAGTGGTGCTGATGCAATGACATTGGTGGTAATAGGAGACCGATAATCCTCACACAATTGCCTTTCTGCTTTTGCACTATAAGCGAGACCATGGGGGAACACACCATGGGTCTGCAGAAAATCTACTTCTTACTGAGTGACTGTGGACATGATAGCCTAGCCCTTACTCTTTAACTTGTATTACCCTGTGGAAAATGGGAGTCCTGCAGGATCAAGCTATGTGTGCTGACTTGGTGGAAGGAGAGCAGGAGGCCCAGCTGAAATAAAAGCAGCAAGAGCTCTCTCAAGTGGTTAAAAATAAAACTTCTCTCAGCCCAGAAATCAAGCCTTTATTTCTCACAGATTTTCCTCATTTAAGAGAGTAACTTAACTTAAAAAAAAATGCCAAAGAAGTCCCTGTGGGATAGGAAAAAAATGCAGAAGAATAACAGATGTTTAAATCCAGAGCCCCAACTGCAAGTATTTGAGTCATCGCTTTTTTTTGTTGTTGTTGTTTCTTTCTTTAGCATCTGTGCTACAGCCATTCTGATGAAAATAAAATGATAGATAAGTACCAAATCTAACCTCTAATTTAAGCATATTTAACTCAACATTCAAGAAAGTGGGAGACAGATGGTTTTGTCCAAAATGTGGAAAAGCACTATATAATCTGCAAACTCTTTGCAGCCAATGCCCTAATTGTTTAAACCATAAACAGCACATGCTTTACATTTTTCCTCCCAGTCCTTCACCGCAACCACTTCAGCTCTTGCCAAACAAGGACATTGCACCTCTTTAGCCTAAAACAATCTTTGGTCACTTTATCAACAGGACAACGCTCCTTAGTGATATAATGTTATCAGAGAGTTTCTGTGCACATACAAAGCTCTTATATACTTCCGCGTGCATCCAATTTCCTTGATCAACAGTTGAAAATGCTAGTGTGCCCGTTCTACTGGCAGCTATTTAAGCTCAAGCTATCGTGAGATTTTCTTACTTTAGTTTTTATTCATCAGTTTAAAGAACTCTGTTGCAGAACTCTAATTATGTATTTTTTGGTGTTTATTTTAAACCTTTGCCTGACTTTTCGGTTTTGAGGTCTCCCAGAGTTCTCTCTCTGCGGCTCAGGTCACGAGGTCTTTTCATGATCACTAATAAATTGGCAAATACGCCTACATCATGTAGAGCCTACAGTAGCTATTGCCTTGCAGCCACAGTAGTTCACACCATACATGATTTTGCATATTTCATTTCATTTTTAATACATTCGCTAAAGGGTAAAACTTGTGGCTATTCTTTGAATAGAAGCACGCAGCAAAATCCTATACTCCTAGCTGATAAAATAAATATGTCAGTATAACTCAGCACAACAAGAACATCAGAAAGAAGTGTTTAGCTACAGACCTCAACTGTGAATACCACAGGATCTGTGTGCCAATTGAAACAGCCACATCATTTGAGTGAAGATTTACAAAGCTAAAAAATGAAAAATGCAGTCCATAATAACCAAGGAGCCCCTATCAAGACAAACATTGTGTTTCAGCTACTACAGTTCAATGTCAGATCTGCCTTATCCTTTTACGGGTACCAGAAACTCATACCTCCACAATCTCCCTCTTGTTCCAGATCACTGCTGTCAGTAATTGGAAACAACTGGAAAAGGCTTTGAGCTGGAACCATTTTCATCTCTGGGACTCACTTACAGACATTTGTGGAGATACTTGCAGTTACTTTCTAAGCCAATGAAGGCCATGACAAGCCACAGCGTTTCCATGTTTGATCATCTAGGTTTGATAACTCTCAACTGTACTTTGGCTTCTGTTGGTTTCCCGAAGTGGCAGTGGCATCTCTTATTCCCTGCTGCTGTTATCGCCCATTTGTAACACAATAGCAGCTCTATTTGAAGCTATTACTTTTGGTCTGCTTATACCCGCGTCTGCTCAGTGCTCTTCATTTCACCGATGACAGTGGCAGTGACATTCTTTTGATACCGTAATTATTTTTCCTGCAACATGGGTGTGACAGTTGGTGGACAAGGATGTGCACTACATCATTTTTCCACTTTTAAGAGCTGAGTCTCCCTGATCGGATTTCAGACCAAATGAAAAATGTGCTTCTCATGCTTCATTATCACCTTTTATATTTGGCTTTTATTCTGGCTAAATAGCCTGCCCGCGGTGATCACAGGTGTTTTAAATATCACAGGTAAATAATTCATTAACAGCTTACTCTGTATTTAAGAGATGCAACCAGAGACAACAACTCTGAGAAATTTCCAAAGTTAAATTCAAAATCAAAGAGCACACAACAGTTAATGAGAGAACTGTTTCTCCCTGTGTAACTGAATCCATCATTTTGTGGTAACCCTAACCTTAGCTTTTGTCTTAACACTTAAAAAGTGTAAATAGTTTGTGATGTGTCAGTTAACTATTTTCTTTGTTTCCTTTGTGAAGAACTGAGAAAACAGCCCTCTATGAGGCTGTAGTGCATTTTTATGAGCACGCTACAAATTAGAGTTTACTCCTATCAGCTATGTGTCTCAAACTGTGGTGAGCTCCAGATTCACTTTCAAGAGTAAGTTCAGCTAGGCCACTCAGTGCTCCTGTCGAGCAGATGTACATGTACTAGAGCAGCACCGAGAACTGGCTGAATCTAACCGCAGAGCTGTAAGTCAAAATAACAATAAAAGATCAAGATCAAGTTATTTTTATGTGTTCACAGCTTATTCATGTTTATCAATAACAGATATGGTTTGACATTAATTGGTCTGTGCATTTTTTTTGAAGTAGCTATGATTTACCAGAAGGGTTTAATCATAGCTGATGAAGCTTCAGTATCCTCGTTGCAACTTCGTATTTGTAAGACTGACTATATCAGCTAACATATGACTTCATGATAAATGGCCATGACCTCAGGCAACCCCAAGAGCCTAAAGGAGCCGATGTGACAGTCCAAACAGAACTGAGCATGCAAAATAAAGTTTACATTGCACATTTTAAACAACCGCACCACTTTGCTACTCTCCCCTCGCTGAACATTTCTATTTCTGCAGAGAGAGAGTTAATGTCTCCCACACAGCGGCTCCATCAAGCAGGTCAGTAGAAAACAATTCAATAGCTGAAGTATTACACTGTTTTATATAGAAGGTTCCATGTTATCACAGGCCCGTGATAATAATATACATCCCACAGATTGCATAGGTTTCAAATATTTGCATTTGTCTTCTTTATTATCAGTAATGTGGTAATCAGCCCAAGATGGTTAATATCAAGCTCTATAGTAGCATTTAACATCAACAGCAGAAATTTGCTCTACTTTGCAATAAAAAACTATGATTTCCATTACTGTAAATAAAATACTTTTCTTTACATCAAATGCTTCGTGTGTGTATTATTTAAATATTACCACATCAGTGGTTTGTGACCCCCTTCAATCAAAACAATATCTTTTTGAAAACCTTTGTCACAGTATGAACAGTGTAACCAATGGGAGATATTGCCCGCTCACAGAGTTTGGAGTGAATTTCAATATTTCACAAAGAGAAGAAGCAGAGATAAAAGGAAAATATTCATTCTGCACAGTAATAAATTACCATAACTTTATCCAACCCTGACTGATTTTTTTTTCTATCCTGCTAAATATTTTATATTTTGTAAACACTTATTGTGAATATAATAATTTTAAAAAAATGGAAAAACTTACTCGATCGCAACATTTAGTACAGCACAGTTTAACGCAATTTAATCGTAGAGGTGTTGTACAGTTTTATCCAAAATAATAATAATGGATTGCATTTATATAGCGCTTTTCAAACACCGCTTTACAATTCCCCTATTCACTCACACACTGGTGGAGGCGAGCTACAGTTGTAGCCACAGCTGCCATATTGCGCCTTCGGCCCCTCTGGTCAACACCAGTAGGCGGTAGGGTAAAGTGTCTTGCCCAAGGACACAACAACCAGGACAGAGAGCTGGGGGATCGAACCGGCAACCTTCCAGTTACAAGATGAGCACCCCAACCCCCTGAACCACGGTTGCCCACATATCCATATGGGGGCACCACCCCAAAACAGTCAACATAATATATAAATTTGAATTTGCAGCATACAGGAACCATTTGGTAACTAGACATCAAAACTGGCCTCCCCACGCCTCTGTCTTTGGCTGTAGAACAGCATGGGAAAATCCACGTAGTTCCATAATCAGCAAAAAGCCAATCGTCAAAAATCAGACTATGTGAAAGAAAGTGGCAGTATTGCATCTGGCTTATCAACAGTTGCCAAAAGCATTACAAACTATGTCTTTTCTGGATTTGTTGAAGGAACTAACACATTATATGGTTAAATAGTTCTTCTAAAAGTTGCAATAGGTTTTGTTTGTATAGGATTCCTAGAAATTGGTGAAATTTGAGGAATGGAAAATGGTGGCACCATATTTGATCCTATGCCCTGTTTACCTTATTAGTTTTTATTATATTGATGTGACAGATAATATACTCTTTTTTTTTTTTTTTACTTTATATTGTTTTTTTCCTGAGTTTTAATAATGCTAAAAATGTGTCTAGTGATTTAGCATGTAGTCAGTAAGTATAAATATTCAGTTTTATATTTGTTGTCTTAGCTCATTTATAGAAAGAGGTATTATCAAGTGTTAATGAGTGAGGCCTAAAATGCAGACATGGAGATTGAATTTAAAAAAGCAAGAGGTTTATTTGTGCTAATGAGTAGTCCAATATGTAAACACAGCTGAAACTCACTGGGGAAACAAGATTGGGAAAGTAAATGTGAACACTAAACACATGGAACCAAGACTAGAAAAATAAAACAGGAAGTACTAACACAGAGACGAGGACTGAACACAAGGAAAGAGAGACTAACAATCCTGAAGACTAGAGACACAAAAAATAAAACAGCAGGAAACCATATAAGCATTTAAAGAAGTAATGAAATTCATGAACCCAAAGAAACACAAAACACTATTTAAAAAAAAACAAACTACAAATATAACCCCGTCTCAAAACCAGAAAAATGATAAACCCACCTAAACTCCACACTGTGTCACTGGCCCACGCTGCTGCTGTGTCAGTCCATTAAGTACCACAATTTAGCAGAGTTCGTATTTGGCTGTGCACACATGCTCAATTCGGTATTTATAGAAGCACTTTGATGACAACTATAAATGTTTAGAAGATCATAACTGTGGTAAAACATGTGTGCCCCGATGTGGGTACACGTTGTTGAAGGATCATCACTGTGGTACCAGCCTGTGGTACAAGTGCAGGTTCTGGGAAGCTTTCGGTTGTACCACTTTACAGCAACTTTACCAAGTACCTAGACGGAACACGTACTTATATAGTGATATTGTTACTATAATTAAACATGGAGAGTTCTTTTTACCTTATTCATTTAATCATCTACACATTCATGGAGTGCTTCTGTTCTGTGCCTAAGCATCTTGTTTAACATTTATAGACTCCCATAAATGCATCAGAGGGTATTCGGGGTGTATTATGTTTCACAAGGATGCTTCAATATGCAAACTAAAAAAGATGAGATCAAAACACCAACCTTATGATTAGCGGACGACCAACTGAACCTTCTGAGCTACACCCACAACAAACATGTATTAGAAACTGTTAAAATTACACTAAATGGAAACATTTAGTAACTTCTTTATGTAAAAATAAAAGAGTTATTATGCTATTGTTTTATTTGTCTGGAGCATAATTTGAGATATACTAAGAAATATACTAAAATAAATCATAAGATAAAAGCAGCACAAAGCAGCAGCAATGATATTAAAGGCAGAAACAATAAAGCAACATTTTTCTTTAGAGGTATAAGAGCACAGTTACCTGTGGAGAGCACAAGGAGAGTGATGGACAGAACCGTCATTGACATGTTTACTGATGGTTCTCAGTTTGCAAATACGCAAGCATCTGCAAGCAGTAGTGATTATCTGTGTGGCTGTGGCATCGTCTTCCTTCCTTCCTGCATTACTGTTGTTTTTAGTACCACAAATAGCTCACTGGAGTTCTCTGAGAAACAACCTTATGCACAAAATCTGCAAACACCACTTTAAAGTGTGACTACAAGTGTCCTATATTTGTTACATGAATTTTTTTTGTGGGTTTTTGAGACTGAAACCAAATAATCAGCAGGATTTGATTTTCCTGAAAAAATCTGAATAAGTTAAACAGTAAATAAATTGTTGAAAATTTTCGCAAACTCAAGGAAAATAAAAGCACCCAGTAATTGTTGTAATTGTTATTATTTTATGATAAACTCCTATGGCCAGCCACTTTATTTGGAGCACCTGTGTGCATTCACCTGTGGCCACTCTATTAGGTACACCTATGGCCTTATAAAGTAGCCACTTTGCCACTCATGACAACAGTATGATGGGTTAATAAAAAGGCCGTCCATGGATGGAGTATGCTTCTGGGTAAAACAAAGAAACAAACAAAAACTATCATATTAAACATTTCTAAGGTTATTCTGTCTCCTTGAGTCAAATCAAGCCAAGCCAACTGCATTTCTATGATATTCACACATAGTAAAAGTACTTTACAGAGCGATTGAAAGAGATACTAACATATGTAAAACATATGTGAATGTGTCACGATATAAAGCAAGCACGTACAATCATGATATAAATGAGTCATGATAATATAAGAACTGTAATAAAAGTGAAGAATCAGAGATGTTCACAAATCTCTAGTTTTGTCTGGTGTGCTTAGGTCTGTACTGTGCAGTGTGCTGTTTTTACTGGCCTGCATTTTTTACTTAACAAGATGCAGATGTATTTAGTGCCAGAGAATCTCAAAGTCCACCTCTGCTTCCGCCCCCTTTTCTGATTGGCTGGTGGAAATGGCAAAAGTTAGGGGAGGAAGAAATTTCAGTAGAATGATTTTTTTTCCTGTTTTGGCATTTTTCTCTGCTTGCTTTGCAGACACCAGTAAGATGGCCTCGGCACATGACAGAGCTGTACTCCAGGCTATATTCAACCCCACCACCCCCTTTGGAGACATTCCTGGCCTAAACCAAGAGGAGGAATTAATTGATGATGGTGAGCATGAGCTTCTGACTGATGTGTCTCAACATATCATGTCACAGTATATTGAATTTATTTGAACACATTCCATTTCTGTCATGCAAAAAACATGACATTGTAATCCAAACTGATTTCCGAGTGACATTTCTCTGTTTTCCTTTCCACGGTACCTGTCAATTGAGTTTGAGCCCTTTTTTCAACCTGTTTATCTCCTCCTGCCAGACAGTGGCTTTGACAGAGAGTTGCTGGAGCAAGTGAAAGAGCTGGAGATGCGGGGTGTCTCAGCAGCAGAGACTGGGGATTTACAAACTGCGCTTCAGCTGTTCAGCCAGGCAATCCAGATCCTTCCTCAGCGAGCCTCTGCCTACAACAACCGGGCACAGGCCCTGCGGCTGAAGGGGGACACAGCAGGTACATGCAACAAATTCAATAATAGCCCTTTCCAGAGATGCCACAGTGTGCCAACTTATCAGACTGCTGAGTCTAAGGCCAGCACGAGTACCAGAGCTTTGTCTAGCTGATGCACTTTGTCAACAGCGATACTGCTCTGAGATAGTGTTGTGTTTGACTTCTGCTGCCTGTCATAAGAAGGGCAAACTTGTAGGCATAAATAACAGTCCTCGAGTTACTAACAAAATTGTGTAGCACTAATGACTAGCCTGTCACTAGCAAAACTAACTGCAGATTTCTATAAGAACATAGATTCATCTGAATGTCATAGTGAAGTGTTGTTGAACAAGGTCATAACCAATACATATAAAGCTTTTGAATGGATAATGCACTTTAAATTGTTCTGTTATGAGCAGTTAACTTGAGTATGACTTTTTGTTTTTTGCTCATAATTTGATTTCCACATTACTTGAGAGAAAAGTAGTTCAAGCACATTTCAGCTATGTTTATCAGAATGAATTTTTCAGTAGTCTGACCCAAAGCCAAAACTGAGTTATCTTAGAACATCATGGCCTAAAAAAAAAGAAAATCTACTTTCCAGACATGTGTTTGGTTCACGATGTTGTTCTCTTCTCGCAGGAGCCTTGGGGGATCTGGACCAGGCAATTGCTCTGAGCGGCAGCACCGGGCGCACTGCCTGCCAGGCGCTGGTGCAACGAGGCCTTTTACATAGACTTGCATGCCAGAAGGACGAAGCCAGAGCAGATTTTGAGAAAGCAGCTGCACTTGGAAGTGAATTTGCTCGGCAACAGGCCGTGGTCCTTAATCCATATGCTGCCCTGTGTAACAAAATGCTGTCTGAGGTGATCAACAAACTACGCAACCCTGAAACACCTGACATACAGATGTAAACCATTAGATGTTCTGAAATCAATAAAATAACCTTTTTTTTATGATGTTCTTTTAATTTTGTTCATCGTGCTGCTTTAAAAAAAAATTTAACGAGTCCAGCTAAAAGTCACATTTATTCACACGTGCACATCACACTTATTTCAAACAGAGTTGTTCTCATCACAAAGCATGCACTGCCGTATTTTATTAAATATGACACATGGAGCATGTGATGTAATCTTCAGCATTAAAATGCCAAATCATACCATTTGATACAGATGAGATACTTAAGTGTTTATCCACTAGATGTCAGTCTTGTCATACCGAAACAGTCACCAGGGGTTCCTCTTCCTTGATTTTTCTTTCAAACGTTGCCTTTCTCCATAAGAATGAAATATGCTGGAACAAACAGCACTTGTCATCTCTGTCATGCCAAATGGTTCATCTGATATCAAGAGGATGTTCCGCAGGCAAAACATGCACAAATGTGAAAATTCAGCTGTGTCTTTTAGCATTCATGTTTCTCTCCACACTACACTGCATGACTAGATCCATCTCAGAGAATTTTGCACACCAATAGGAAAAAATGATTTGAGTAAATGCTTAAAAAAAATAGAAGATCATTACATCACCGAGATGGCCTGTAACACTAAATTATTCGTATTTCTAATATACAACATTCTGTCTTTCTGCAGGGCTTTAACACATCACAGCTCTGTTTTTATGCAGCAGCTCTACATGCGGAGGCTCTTTCCACTTTTCAGATGAGTGCAGACATGTTACGTCTCAGTGATTTCAAACAAGGCATAACTCGTGTTGTGGTTCACCCGCTGTGCTCTGAGACGTGAGCATTATCTTTGATGCTTTGGTTTCCCATGTTTGTCTCTGACCTCTCCCAGGCAGGGTAAAGCCACCGGCTCAGTGCGATCTTCTCTCTGGTAGAAGGAGCAGGTTCCCAGGTGATTTGACATGGAAGGAGCATCGCTGAAGCTCCATCTGTCCACAGAGGAAAACTGAGAGCTGAATTTCCAAACCTGTAAAACACAGAGGCAGAACTGAAGAAGGTGTAGGAGGCTGTCGTGGCATCCATCAACTGTTTTGCAGCTACAGTATATAGCGATGAGAAGAAATGTATTTTTAAATTCCTTTGGAATCTAGATCACATAATACTTTTATCACATGTTGGGGCATGGTGTTATTTCTGTTTTGATCCATGACAAATTTATACAAAATTATGCAATTCATCTGAGAGCAAATACCCAGCTGTTGCCTACGCAGGCTTATTAACATCCCATGTTTCCATGAATGATCACATATCTGACTTGTTATGGTAGCACTATGTCTACTGGCAGCAAAGCCTCAGGCCATTCCACATCACTGATGTCATCGGCATGCTCTTTGTCTCATGATCACTGCGGTACAGAGATAGTCAATGCAAAAATACACACACATGCATTGAGAGTGTTTCTGCTTCATTAGCTCCAGCAGAGGTGGTTTGTTAGCAGGGAAACTATTTAGTGTAGCTAAAGAAAAAATGAAAGCAAATGCAACCAAATTGCAATAGAAAATAGATCTCTTATCTACCCCACCTTCATTTTCACTGCTCCCCAACAACAAGTCTGGGACATTAGTTGTGTTCTCAGTCAAAAGATTTTAATTACTTCCGTTTGTTATACCTCCCTGGCTGTCAAATTCAGGTATTTCTGTAAACTACCAAAACTCTTTAATATGATGATGATGTGCGGGCATCTACTGAGCCTCAAAGAGTTCTGCACAGATGGACGTTTGTCCTGAAGAGATGGTACTTGAACGAAACTTGCATTTTTAACTGCCACAGCTCAGTGTTCATAAATCTGAACTACTTAAAATCTGAGCCCTTTACTCAGTTCTCATAATTCCAAAGACGATTTGGTTAATTTCCAACAACCGAGGCTGCATTGGGATACATTCACACTGCAGGTCTTGATGCTCAATTCCGATTTTTTGATCAAATCCGATTTTTTATGTGTGGATGTTCACACTGCAAATAAAATGTGACAGCAAACGCGCTCTAGTGTGAACGGTTCACGGCCCTCAAAGCGACCCGCATGCGCAAAAGAAGACGTCACACACAACGCGCTCTGTTTACGGAAGTAAAAATGGCGAACACAGCCCGGTTACGATATGACCCTAAAAGTTTAGCTTGAATAGAATTGTCTCCCTGTGTGCTAATCAAGTCCAAAACTGCAGTTTCTGTCCATTGACTCGCTCCGTCTTCAGTTTCCGCCGCCATGCTTTCTCGTTTGTCTTCTCCGGCGCTGATAATTGCTGTCTGTCTTGTGTCAGTGACGTAAAAGACGGATTTAATGCGACACGACCGTTCAAACAGCAGTCGCTTTCTAAAACATCGGATATGTATCGGATTCAGTACCACGTACGAAAGTGACCC
>VUQR01010231.1:55962-70746 GCA_015108515.1 Hemichromis elongatus | reverse complement strand
TGGAAACTCCCCAGATCTTAATCCCATTGAGAACTTGTGGTCAATCCTCAAGAGGCGGGTGGACAAACAAAAACCCACTAATTCTGACAAACTCCAAGAAGTGATGATGGCAGAATGGGTTGCTATCAGTCAGGATTTGGCCCAGAAGTTGATTGAGAGCATGCCCAGTCAAATTGCAGAGGTCCTGAAAAAGAAGGGCCAGCACTGCAAATACTGACTCTTTGCATAAATGTCATGTAATTGTCGATAAAAGCCTTTGAAACGTATGAAGTGCTTGTTATTATATTTCAGTACATCACAGAAACAACTGAGACAAAGATCTAAAAGTAGTTTAGCAGCAAACTTTGTGAAAACTAATATTTGTGTCATTCTCAAAACTTTTGGCCACGACTGTAGAATGACATCAGTTTCAGTCAAACATAGCTATACCACCCTTTGTCACTTGGTAATCCTATAATTTAATATTGTCATTTAGATGTCTTCAGACCAGAACTGTTATAACAGAGGTTGGAGCAGATTGGACGTTTTTGTTGTGTCACATTGAAAAAACGAGGTTGGCTTTGGCACCACCATCATGTTGTGGGGAGCCAACTTCACGCGCAAAGCTTCAGAATACTTTGGTTATCCAGACTAAATATGATGATTTTCTGATAGCATGAATTACAATAAACTACATATATATCAATTTTACAGTACTTTATGTTCACGACTTCCCGTCGGGTTAAGTGTAGGGCTTCAAGAGCCTTTTTGTATACTTTCTGGATGCTACATGTGGTTACCATAAATTCAACTTGGCAAAATACTGATTCAATCAAAAGTGCCAGTACTTCTGATATATATTTATTACATTTTGGTATCACCAACATTAGAAAGCATCTTGTTTTAAGCTGAAAACATGTAAACAATTTGTTCAAATTATTTCAGTTGATTAATAAAGTTTGCAGAAGTTGCAAGAGTTCATTTAGCTGACAGTTTTAATGCAGTGTTTATTAGCTCCTTCTTAGCTTCTTTTGTGATTAGTGTGTGTCCTTTCTGCAGTCATGTTGCTAAAGTCAGCTCTTCTACTGCATCAAACTCCCAATGCTGAGTCATCAACTGACAGCTTTCAAGTCTGACTGTCACTGGGATTTAAACCATGTTCGTACTAAGCCGGGCAATCCATGAATCTTCTTCTCTCTGTTTTGACCCTCTGCCTATTTCATAACAGCACTTCCTCCCACTGTTCAAGTTCATAAATCTGAAAAGGGATGATTTGACAGGCAATTTAGCACTTCTGGGGTAACAGGGATTTGTAGACGCTCCTTCATATCATTGAGAAAAACAACTGCACCATATTTTATTGTTTTTTCTTTAAATGATTTTAAATACTGTTTTCATTGTTCTGTGATATTGTTCTTCAGAAGCATGTAGCAAAATTTCTTCAACTAGAAATTAATTTTGTTTAATATGGACTACAGTCAACATTAGTTTCTAAGAACGGGTTGCAGAGTGGCTTGCAGAGGCAGCAGCAACCACGGGGAGACTAAAGCAGCCTAAATAACCTGTCCTAAATGAGACCTGTACATTGGACGTGTAGAAGGGTGTCAGTGAAGCTTTCAGATAAGATGATCTGCCAGGACTGGGATGAGCTGGACTTCACCGCCTGTCGAACTAACGCTAAATAACATGTGCCATATATACAACAACTTCTAGATTGATCATTGCAATATTTGAAAAAGGAGAAGTTGTAAAGTGTTGTGAAACCATGGTTAAATTGGGTGAAATTTGTGAACTGTCTTGTTTCATAAGTTCTGTTCAAAAACTGTAGAAAACCCGACTTGGCTGCTCCGAAGGTTTGTTTGCAGAGGAGGACAGTAATGCCTGTACTCTGGGGGTCAAACTTTACTGAAGTGCCTTATTTTAACTCAAACTATGAATTGTTCTTTTTTATACCTAACCAGTCATTCTAGTACTTAAACCTTATTAATAAAAATGACATTTGTTGTGTAAGTTAATACAAAGAAATGGAAAAAATGAAAAAGGGCCTGTTTTCCTTATTCTTTGTTTTATATTTACTTTTCCAGCAGTAGATGCTCAGCTCTAAGTGCCAATTTCAGATTGCTGTTTCTACTTTTGGCTCTCAATGATGTCAGCAAGAGAAAGTATTAATTATATGACATCTCAGGCATAGAAGCTCTGGCTCCAAGCACAGAAGCCCCACCCACTTAGTGTTCAAACTTTCATATATGCAACCAATCAGCGGGAAGTCGACTTCAAGAAAGTGTGGAAAACTTTCTCGGCATATGCTCCGTTGAGCAGGGTTCATGCGACTGAATCAGTTGCCATTATGTAAATCAACATCCATTGGGCCAGTTTTACTTAATGCATCCCTGGCATTTTAATGTAGGCAGTGATATTTACAGAAACGAGTTCAAACATCTGCTGCGGATGCGTGCAAACAGGATTTTAATGCCATCTGTTATTTGTACCTGCGCAATATCAACAGAATTAAAATTTCGCAGGTGCTGAAACCAACAGAGGTCACTGATGTACATTCCTGTCTGTAAAATATCAAGTAATAAATGTTGCACTGATCTAAAATTAACTGATACAGAGCTCATACGCTTGGCTGACTCAGTTTAATGCCCACCTTACACTAATGGAGTTAAAGAACTGTGTGGTAATGAACATAAATTATGGATTACAATTAGGAGCTCATCACTCCCGCATTAACTCTTTTATCTTTACTTCTTCCCGGCCTCTTAAACTCTCAAGTGATCCAGTTGGAAAGCTTTGGTTGCCATGGGAAGCATGTGGACAGAGGGGGTTGTGGGTAATTGGTGTTGAACTCAAGAGGACGCCGCTGAGGTTTCGGAGATAATGAGTTTACAAAGGAGGCCCCACAGAGAGGAGATGGGAGCGGGTCCAGCTCTATAGTGCTGATTTACATTACCTAGGTGGACTCTCTGGCTGAGCTCTCTATTGATTGATCGCAGAGTGAAGCCCCACATGAGATTTAGCCCCCAGCTGTAAAGTGTCTGCTTTTGCACTGAGGCAAGCGCCTCAGACCACAGAGGAGCACACAGTCAAAGACAAATATTACCTTTTAAAAAGAAATGCAATCTTTAAAGCTGCAGTCACTTTACTCTGACATTTTTCAGCCCAAAATCTTCACATAAAGCATCGCAAATCAATTTCAAACTTCATTTGGCGACTGCTGGTAAAGAGCGTTTTATGTCTTTATTAAATCAAAGGTGTATTTCATCTTTGAAAGCAAAGATTTTTACTGGGTTTTTATTTTGATCTGAATAAATGGGTAACTGGGATTTTTTCTTTATTTGTTCCACTATTATAAGGTAGAAATGTTTTAGCTAGTGTTTCCAATTTCAGAGGATTTTTTTTCTAATTTAGCCAGTTTGGTACTCATTGGTCTTTAGCCACATAAGCTATTATTTTTTTTTTTGTTTGTTTCTAAAGCACGGAAAAAATGTACATATTTTTTGAAATAAATACATCATCTGTTTTCTTGCATTCTGTTGTTTTCTCTTTTATTGTTCAGGAATAAATGAGAATAAAAAATGCCCTCTTCTACAATTATGATGTGATTAAAGTGCAGATCACCAACCTTAAATTGAGGGACTTGAGTATTGCAGATGACCAGAAGTATTTGGACAAACTACAGTCATTTTAAGTCCTTGACTGCCTGAAGCCGAGAACCCATGAACATAGATGCTCATCCCTGGAAATAATTCTGTGATCATCAACTTCAGCTTTCTTCTCTGGACTTTCAGTAATTTTGCTCCAACATGTGAGAGTTCCAGTGAAAAACTATCAAATGTATATTCAACACTTTGCAGATTCAGGGGTTGATTCCAAGTTTAATTCAGACAAATGAATATAAAATGGTAGCAGCTATATAAATGTTAAGTGATGGTATATAAACCATGCATCCGGGTCCAAACTACACTGTGTTCATTGAGGCTGTTGCCTTTTTAACATGTTTAATGGTTTGTGTATTGTTCTAGTTCATCTGGACATTAAAATAGTATATTTTACTACATATATACTATATATACAGTATATTATCACTGCATGTTGGAGATGGATTATCTCAGGTGTTCTCCTCATTAAAGTTATATTTGTTTTCATTGTCTTTTTCCTGCCATGCGATTTAATTTGTTCCTAACCATCAAGAACCCTCACCTTAATTTTTATTGCATGAGAAAAAAAGTAAGCGTTCTTCCTCCAGCTTCACTGTGCTAATGTGTTTCTATTATTATAACCATAGCTCTCCAGCTAACCACCAGCCACCAAACATTATATGCTAGCTAGCCCAACTTCAGTAACAATACAAACGTCCCTGCTGTTTAGGGCAGAGCTGTATGTTTCCATTTTTGAGAATGCCTCAGTCAGACCATAGTGTTCCATCTTCAGATTTAAGCTATGAGCTAACTCCCTCAAAGCTTCCATAGCTTCTTCTCGGGGGAGTTAGCTCGAGTTGACTTCTAACACTGTTAAACTTCATAAATCCTGTTTTTCATCAGTGCCTGGATTTCAAACGTTACTGTTACACCTGGTATAGCAGGTAATAATTAATAAATAATAGAGTTTTTAAGTCTCAGTGATGCCGCAGCATTCGTTTGAGATCTGAAACTGAGGACGAGTTTGGACTCGGGAACGGCTAATGATGTCAGACTTAAGAGGTGGATAATTATAATTTTTTTAATATACTTATATACTCATAATATACTTATGTTTATGTAACTATAGAGTTAGCATATAACACAAGTAGTCAATATGAAAGTAGTTTTCTATTCATGGACTCAGTCATACCCATGCAGTCCTTACTCTCTGTGATAAGATTCAGTCTCATGTGTCTTTAGGATTAAATTATTAAAAAAAAAAAAAAATCAATATATTCATTTAATTTATTGAAACTTGGGAATATGTAGGACTGGGAAAGGAAAAAGAAAGTAAGAAATACCCTACAAATCACTTTCTTGTAGCTTTCTTTATGGTCATGTCCTTGTAAATTCATGGCCTTTCTGAGCTAAAGTGATAGGACGTGTAAATGTTGATTTAGTGTCCAAACAATCAGCAGCACTTAATGAATTGAATAAATGAAAGACAGAAAGAGTTTTTACCTTGAAACAATGAAAAGGTTGTTTATAAAGCATAAATACCACCTCACCAATTGGAGCCACTGTCTGAGTAAACCTCATCACTCAGGCCCCTCATGCACAGACTCTATTCAGACCTATTCAATCTTTAAAATATCAAAATTGACGCCTTTTTTGCATATCATTTTGCAGAAATCTGCTGGTGTTATATTGTCACTCAGTTGATACAAGAAGAAAGGTGTTTCTTGAGCCCAAATTACTTTAGTAAGCATTTCTTACAGCCTCTTAACCTTTAAATGAGACAATCAGGAATTAATCTGAATCTTCACTCGACTGCAGAAACATTGATAAATCTGTCAAACAAGTACTTAAACATTGCTCTCTCTTCTAAATGGGCATTTACAAGGTTATTCTATCTATGTACAGGGGATGCTTCAAAATGAATAGTGAGTTTTAGCTTGAACTGAGCAAGCTGCAAATGATCTGACACATTCAATAACAGCCATCCCTCATTTTCATTTTCCAAGATGAATCTGCATCTCTTGAAGCTGCTGCCAAAGGAGTATGCATCCATTTATGTGGGAAAAACATCATTACCCTCTGTTGCTCATGTTGCATCTTGACTGAGTGTCCTTGAGCGAAAATCCAAATCCCTTCCTGCTCGCTCTCTTTGTAAGTTCCTCTGCATAACAACAACACAAAATGTGAAACGTGGTTGATGCCGAGGATCTAGGCAGAGAAATGGTAATCATTTACTAACCAGGGATTTGTGGATTTAAAGATTCAAAGGCTTCCCTTTCAAAGTGGCATCATTTGATCATGTTGACAGAGTGGGTTTTGTCTGTATTTAAAATTGCAGATGGAGCTTTCAGTTTGCAATTGGATCAGAAGCAGGAGCACTTTAAAAAAAAACCCCGAAAAACAACAGATATTTGCGGGGGGGTTTCCAAAGCTGGATAGTGTCCAAAACCGAAAAGGATTGTTGAAATGCTTCATGGTTTACTTAAATGCAAATTTACTACCAGGAATTATTAGTAAATCCTGAAAAATGCTGCCTAAGGACCGAAGAGGCTACATCCACATTTCAGGTGTGTATTTGTGTGTTTGAAGAAGGCCTGAAGATACAGGCCTTTAATCCACGGCCTTTCCACAGCTTTGACGGAGGAAATAATGATAAGTAATTTCCTGTGAACAGGTTATGCATCCTCAAGTGTGAAGTCATCGTAAACGGACAGCTGGAAGCAAGAGACACCAAAATGGGTTGTGAAGAAGAAGAAGAAAGGAAGGGAACATAATAGAACGAAGACAGCCTGAAGATGAATTATCTTGATGTCTCTGCAAAACCCCAAGTTTTATACAGCTGTAAAGAATTTTGCTGCATTTACGAGGCATCTGTTTGCATAGATAATAGAGTTTACTTTGTTTTTATTGTACCGTGTGTCTTCTGTTTCCTCCTTTCAGGAATAATTAAGCAAGTTCTACAAACTAAACGAGAAAGCTTAACTGACCCCCAGACGTTATTTTTTCAAATGGTAACAGTTAACTTTATAATGAATGGAAATTAGTTAGGCTTGAATATTTCATATAAAAACTGTGAAATTTGCAGAACAATCTATCGACCAAGATCTCCTCCCAGAGATGTTCAGTCTTTTCTATTCAGAGATCTGAGTATAAATTGAGGGAGCACAGAGATCTGCACAATCTGAGGACATCCATCCAACGCACCGTGGAGAGCTTGGAGAGGAAGTGGGGAACATGAAGACGTGACTCTGGCCAAAAGCTAAAATGTAGCTAATGTGCAAGTTCAAAAATGAAGACCAGTAATTAGTCATCTGCTTGTTTTCACTGCCTGTTTTTCTGTTCTATTTATCACTACCTTTTCCCCATGCTGTCAATCTCAATACTGTCATCATTACTCTAGTCCAACTATCTTCTTGCCCGCCTTCTTTGGACGAATCAGCTCCCACTTTGCATAGTTTAAATCTTTGCTCTCCTTCATTCTCCCTTTCAGACTCTCATTTGTGCAACCCACCTCCTTCCCATCTCCACCTCAAAGACACCTCAGGCAGTGCTACATAATCATCACTACCACCAGTGTCTAGATCCTGGGGGGGTCCTGTCCTAAAGCCTATCCCAGCTGGTTCCGTTCTGCCAAAATGGGTCATCGGAGTCTAATCGTCAAATATATTAAATTCTCTATCTCATTAAATCATGTTCAAATACTTCCAAATGAGCCTTACTGAACTGGAGGCTGATGTTTTACCACTAAAGTAGCTCTGTGAGCTGATGATAAGTCAACGAATGGACTGGTTTTCACACACACAAGAAACCGATTAGAAGATGTCATTAAAAGGCTCAAACATATGACCTCCTGAGAAGAATGAAAGAGAAAAGGGGAAGGAAAGAGGGAAAGAAGAAGGAATAAGGCTGGAAATTTCAATGTCCATGTCACAAATTCACCCGTAAAAATGACCTGCAGTGCAAAAACACAAAGATAAAATAATTTTTATAACAACTCATAAACCCTGATTACTAACTACGTAAATAACAAATGAACATCCACCGAGGACTCTTTTGTGGTTTTATTGTATTCACGCACTGGCAACTGTTGAGTCATATTAGTGAGCTGACACAAAGTGAATCCAGACACTCCATTTACATTTAGCCAAGCCACAATACTCTGTTACAATAACCAAAGTAGTGGTTGCTGCCCAAAACACAAGCAGGAGCTTGGTTTTATGAGCCCTCCATCGACCCCCACCACCTCCTGGCAAGTCCAATGTAGTTCATAGACGCTGAACTTAGCAATTATGTAATTGTGTAAAGGAAATGTGAAACTGTATGTCCAATAAAGAGAGCTAAAGTCATGGAACAACATCTTGCATGTACTCTTTTGTACTAGCTTCTGTAGCTTCATTTAATTTATCACTAATTCAGTGATTCTTATTTGTCATACTGGGGGTAAAGTAAGTCTTTGTCAAGGGAGTTGTTTTCCACAAGCCATTTATTTCCAGGACTTTATATATGCTCATTCGTTCATAAAATTAGCTGGGTATATTTCCCTATGATTGCAATTTTGTAGTATTTTTGTAACCTTTGGGTGTCTGTAGCTCAGGTGGTCTACTAACCAGAAAGTTGGTGGTTTGATCCCAGTCTGCTCCAGTCTTTATCCCAAATATCCTTGGGCAAGATACTAACCGCATGTTGCTCTCCGATGCATCCATCAGAGTGTGAATGTTAGATAGGAAGTGCGTAGCAAATAGTGCTGGTGTGAATGTGAAAGTTGTGTAAAGCTCTTTGAGTGCTCAGAGTGGAAAAGCGCTATATAAGAACCAATCAATTTAAAAAAAACAAAACATTTTAAGTAATAAAAAAAAAAAATCTATTTTTAGTATATTCATACATACAGAATTACAACAGCTCTGATTGTCTGGAAACACAACAAATCTCACAAGGATCTCTGCTGCCCTTTATTTTTCTACTACTTTAAGCTCTTGCTTACTACATTTTTTTCAGGCATTCCTGTGTTTGCATGTGGCATGTGAAATAAACCAAATTCCTGGTGTTCCTTCCCATAGCCAACCTGGCTGACAAGCAAACGCTCAGTTATTCTGATGCAAAGTGAGCCATGCTGATAGTGAAGCTCCTCGATAAAGCCTTGAATAGAAGCCTCCTTTTCACGTCCCACAGTTCCCATTCAACGCACATGAATAGACGCGTCCAATCCAGCCTCGGTCTCTAATAAGTGCTGAACTACAGGGCAGCAACGGCAGCTCTGAGCGTGTCGTGTCCAGAAAACATTTACCTCTTCATGCAACTCCCAGCGTCGAGTGCCAGATTTCTCAGGAGTCGTACTCCTGTGTGGGAAAGAAACCCCTCAGTGCTTAATTTTTGCCTTTAATGTTCTTGAAATGTGCAAAACAAACTGTGCTTGTAAAATTCCATTAAATAATATCTCGCACTGCAATCAGCAACCCCTGCAGAAAACATGCGGTGCTTTTATTGCCTCCCAAGACAGAAAGTAGTCTTCAAGAGAAATATTGACTCTGCTGCAATACATTTATACAAATTATAGGATAGACATCAGCAGACCTCATGATTGCCTGTTGTTTTTTGTTTGTTTTTTATTTTTGCTGAGGATGTAGTTTTAACTTTATCTATATTTAACATCCCTGCTGGAAAAATTTGCTCATAGTCACAAATACAATGATTGCAAAGGTAGATTATCCATCCATCCATCCATCCATCCACTCCTTCTTATCTAATTCACGGAGCCTCTAGAGCAGGGTGGGCAACTCCAGGCCTTGAGGGCCGGTGTCCTGCAGGTTTTAGATGTGTCCTTGATCCAACACAGCTGATTGAAATGGCTAAATTACCTCCTCAATACGTCTTGAGGTTCTCCAGAGGCCTGGTAATGAACTACTCATTTGATTCAGGTGTGTTGACCCAGGGTGAGATCTAAAACCTGCAGGACACCGGCCCTTGAGGACTGGAGTTGCTTACCCCTGCTCTAAAGCATCTCCCACTTTTCATAGAGTGAGAGTTGACACCCAACAAACAATTTAGAGTCTAAAACTAATTTAAAATCACCATTTAGCCTAACCTGAATGTTTTGGACTATGGCAGAAAGTCAGAGTACCCGGAGAGAACCCATGTAGACACGGGGAGAACACAGAAAGGTATTCAAACCCAGAGTACAGCCTTTTATTGGTAGACTTCTACTTAAGTGAAGCAAATTACTATACAGTTTTCCACTGTAATTTTTCCCCCAGAAAAATACTGTAAAAATCTCAAGATGCTGTTTTTTACAGTATTTTTACAGTAATAGTGCAATTTCTCTCTATATATACAGTAATTTCTATAGTTTTAACAGTGAATTATTTTCTTTCATCATATCTAAGAGATGAATTGCACGAAACACTTTTAAAGTTCTAGTTACCTGACATCCCACGATGCATTGGTAAATTTGGCATTTACAGTATAGTACATTTAATCTAATTATTAAATGATGCTGATATAGGCTCCCAGAATAAATGGCTGTTAAAAAAAATAAACTTAGAAAGAAAATACAACCAACAGAATGTGATTTTTACACCTATAAGTTACAGCACATGCATGTCGGTAAAACGGACATGGATCTGTCTGAATGGTTATCTCTCTCTCTCTCTCTTTTTGTGTTAGCCCTCCAATAGAGACTGGTGACCTCTCCAGGGTGTACCCCCTCCACCTCTTGCTTGAACATTACCACCACATGGTTGTGGAGCTTGGATAAGTGGGTAAGAAACTTGACGGGTGGATGGATGGTCCTTGGTGCTACCTTGATGACCTTGATGCAATTCAGTGAAACACCAAAAGCTATGATTGGCCAAGGAGTTTGTGCAAGTCACAGCAAAAATTTTAGGAATCCAACACCTCTTACTGCACAAAAACTCTGTCTAGTTCAACCTACGTGTATGTTAGGACCCAAAAGACACAAGCAAACAAAATAAGATCAGAGTTGATCCTATTTATTCCCTATAAATGGCTGAAGTGTGTTTGCTTTGTATCAGATAAATCTTTGATGCCATTTAAAGTGCTTCCCAAGTGGACCCACTTTTAGATGGAGAAAGTTTGCCTGATCAGTGTCAACAGCAGTACAAATATAGAAAAAGGACAGAAACACGACTTTCAATTGAAGATCATCTACCAATGCAAATGTCTCACTTTCTAAATCTTTTGGAGCATACATTTAAATAAAAAAGAAAAACACACACACAAAAACAAAGATGAACGTGATTAATTCATTGTTTAAAAAAAACGGTTCAGATTCGGGCTCCTGTAGTCCATCATATTTTGTCATCTGGAAAAAAAAAGAAAACTTCAGCCTGTATGATTGAACTGCAGTTATTCATAGTCTGAGACACTAAAAATGTTTTTTAGAAATGGTTTTCCAAATGTGAGGGTACAAGGTGACTTCAGCCCGCTGAATGGATATCACAGCCTTGCATTGATCTCCAGTCACTTCATAGCTCGCCCTACAGATATCCATCGCACCCCCGTCGGCCCCTGACAGAGCAGAATGAGAAAGCAAGCGATGTTTGGTCAGATAAATCACAGCGCTTTCATGTTTCTGAAGCTGCTGCAGCATTCATCATGCGCAGAGCGATGCTTTCTAAAGTCCTGCAGGTTGTTTCTTGTTCTTTTTTTTTTTTTTTGAATGTGACCAAACTGTGAAATGCGAGAACTGAATGAGATAAGAGCTCGTGAATAAAACGCAAAGATGCATTCTACCTTCGTGTTCATATGTGAAATGGATTCACACAATTAGCGTGGCATGCAAAGGTACAAATAAGACGCTTTGAGCTTTGAGTGATAAAGTGAAGGCAGTAGATGGAAATCTGATAGGTTTTTATGAGATTAATTGGGGCATTGCATTTTAATTTCCTCCCTTTCTCCTTCTCCAGCTGTTGATCTAATTAGCGGGCTTGTTGGAGACTTTGGGTGCTGCCTTTTAAAGCTCCCTCAGGCATGACTGCAGGGGGAGCAGAGAAGGCAACAGGATACTTTGCTGCAGCATGTGGGCGTTTATCACTTCTACTCATCTCCTCTGTTCATAAAGAGCTCTGAGAGTCCAGTTTGCTCAGCTTTCTGATCAAAGTCAGACCTTGTTGTGTTTTTTTTCTTCGGCCCATTTTATATTCAGACTGGTAAAGGTGCTTGATTTGATCTGTTGTGTATGATGGTGGATTTAGTCTCGAATGCAGTCAGTCTTCGAAATAGTTTAATTTATGACTTGTTGATTTGCCTGCTGACTAGCTGACAGTATCCAAACCTGACATGATTCCCATTACGGAGGTTTGGGAGACAGAAAAAAATGCTATATTACCATATAGCATTTTTTTCTGTCTCCCAGTTAGCATCTAATGTCTAGCGCAAAGGTTTTCATACCAAACTACACAACATACATATTTAAAAGGTTTGAAAATGCTCTGTATTAATACAAGTCCTTGGTCATATGTTTTAAATTTGAGAGTTTAGAGTACCAGAGGTTTATAAAATCAAGCACCTATTCATGCATCTGCCTGTGCAAACTTTTTTTTAAGCATGCGTTGTTTTAAAGATGCCACCACTGCAACAGTTTGTGAATTTTCTTCCCTCCTCCTTTTTCCACAATTAGCTGTAGGTGGTTTTATTGCAAAGTGGAAGAATTTAGGAACCACAGCAACTCACTCATACCCCCAATTATCTGCTGACTCAACAACTGCAAAGCTCCAAAACCTCCCCCAGCATTCACATCAGCACTAAATCTGTGCACCAGGACCTTCATGGCATGGGTTTACATGGCCGAGCTGCTCCTCTAGGTTTAATGCTGTTGTCCATTCAGTGTTTGCTTCCAGTTAAACAGGGAGCTGCTGATTTCTTTGTGGCTTTATCTCATGATCTCTCATAATCATTTTAGCTTTTTCCGTAGTCTTGCTTTTTGGTATTCTTTCTTTTATTTAAAAAAAAAACAAACTTTTTCTGTAACTATAGTATTCATGTAGAGAACGTCATGACTTTTTCTCATAATCATGACTTTTATTTTACCCAGTTTTGTTCTTGTGTATTTTCCCCCTTTAACTTCACTGTCTATATATCAGAAATTAGACTTTTTCTTCATAATGTTGATTTTGATGTGTGTTTTGTGAGTTCTAACTATTGAAACTATCAGTATTTTCCCCATAATTCTGATGTTATGTCACTATTTGGTCTGTATTTGGCTATTTGGCCATAGTTCAGTGTTCAGCTCAGTGTTTCCTCCTCAGTTTCAAGTCAGTATTTTGACTTTTATTATTAAGACTTTGGACATTTATTTTTTCTTTATCATTTCAGTGGTTTTCTCTCTTTATATTTTTATTAGTGTTCTTTTAACGCTTGACTTTGAGTTTTGACTTTTAAAAAAAAAAAAAATTGAATATTTATGTCATTATTTAGAATCTTGACTTTTTTATATTCCTATTTTCTCTCAAACTTTTGACTATTTTGTAATTTTTTCTATTTCTCATAATCTCATTATTACTTACTTTACTTACGTCATTATTTTAACTTCTAATAAATTCATAATTTTGACTTTTTGTTGTATTCTATTTTTATATGAAATTTCAAATATAAAAACATAATAGTTTTACTTTTTTTTTTTTTTATAATTGCACATTAATCCTAATTTGCACTTACAGGTCTCTATGCTTTTGTTCGCTCTACTCTGCTCTATGGGTTTCTTTTTCCAAGATATTTCTTCTTGTCCTCTGCTTTTTGGAGTCATCATCAGCTCCAGTATAACGTCTCTGTGGTGACCACAGCTTTACCAACAAGGTCAAATCATTTGATTGTTAGGAAGGTTAAATATGGAGCTGTATTGAAGAAATCGTAGTGCTTTTTCAGAGGGTGAAAGTCACCAACTAGTCCCACAAAGGACTTTTATTCTGCTTTTAATCTGTGATATATATAGAGAGGTAGTCTTTAAACAAGCTCTGGTTTTAAGGTTTTTCTTTCTTTTGTACTGTTAAAGCACAGTTCATTTTTTCTGAATTTTCTGAATGTTGTTAGCAGTGTCTCCCAGACCCCAGCAGCCACAGAGGGATTTTAGCTCGCTGACATTATTCAGTCACCAAACCATCAACTCATCATCAACTGCGGCTCATTAGTGGAGGACCATTCTGCTCTAAAAGCCATTAACCCTTCAGCTTTATTTATAGACAGGCCCAGTCAGTGCTGATGATTACTGACTCCTGGGACAATTTTATTGTGTTTACTGATGTTTCATTCCCGATTTATGGAGATAACATTAGGTTCATTCTGTTTACTGAAAACTCAAACATACGTTGGAGCTAAAGAAATGAAACATGGCTTCCTTTTATGACACATGCATCATGGACATGGCAAGGGTTGGTCAAGATGCATGTGACAGTTATTTATTTATTTATATTTCATAATTGTGATTTATTTCACGATTATATATATGTTAAACTTAATTTTTTTTTTACCTAATCTTTGGTCTTTGTTTAATAACCTAAATTTTTATGTCATTTTTTTTAAACATATTATGTTAAATTTGCTTCATCACTTCTCCTTTATCTTTTATTTTCAAAAGTTTATTTTATAATTTTGAATATTGTGTTCACTATTTAGACTTTGTTTTTCTACAATTTAAACTTTTTAAGGGTTTTATTATCACAAATTTTCCATTATTTCTTTTGTTTAATTTGATCTCATAATGTGTTTTGCTCCTTTTTATGTCCTAATTTTTATTTTTGTCTGAGTTTGATTAATTCATTTTATGTTTAGCATGTGTCCTGCACTTTTTAACTTTACATTTTGATTTCCTTTTTATTTAATAATGTTTACATTTCTATTTTCTAAATGTAAAATTTATTTATAGTTAATTATAATTAATTATTAACTTTTATTTAAGTTTTTTAAATTATAAGTTTTGACTTGACATTATATTGTATTTCATTGTTTTCCTTATTTTTAACGATTATCAATAATTGATTACGTTATTTTATTTTTTCTACTATTGCTTAACAATATGTATCTTTATCGTGTTTTTTTTTTTTTTTTTTTTTTTTTTTTTTTTTTTTTTTTCTTGCTTTTCTTATTCATTCTTCAACGAGGATTTCCAATGCAGCCCTCCTGGCAGAGAATGGCATGTTGGAACGCTTCATTC
>VUQR01010231.1:34310-55942 GCA_015108515.1 Hemichromis elongatus | reverse complement strand
TGATTATTGTTTTAAATCTTGACCTTTTTTAATTTCACTTTTTTGTGAATTTTACATTTCTGTTGTAATATTTGACAAATCAGATGAAAACAATTTAGGATGGGTTAATTGAATACTGCTTCAGTAATAGATTACTGTAGAGTAACGTAACCTTCCAACAGCGCATGTATGTGCATGTGTTCCGGCCCCGCCCCTCGTCCTGACGTCGCCACCCCTCTCCAGCGTCTGTCTCCAGTCCTCCGGCAGAGCGGAGCGGAGACGGACGGATCAAATCTGTTTAACTCATTTGTCACCATTAAAAACTTGTCGGACTAGTAACAAGCTCTTTCTTTTTCTTCATGCTCATTTCTCCGTTTTAAAAAAAACAAAAAACATTGTTTGTTTAAGGCAAATGTCGCTGGAAATAACGGGGGAAAGCAGAGGAAGAAGCGTCGCGCGGCTCTCCATCAGCTCCACTCTTCACATTCACTCGGACTGTTCTCTGAGCGCACGGGAATTCCAGCCAGCCGGGAGGTCAGTTCACATTACGACCAAGTTTAGACTTCACAGCCTCTGACTCTGTTTCAAAGTACTTAACCGTTCAGTTTGGTGGTTGCCTCAGCAGAACTGTGCACGGAGACAAATTCGGCTTTACTCACGTGATGATACACGTTATATATATTTATTATCGGTGATTTAAAATTACAGTTGCGCTGCTACACTGACTTTATACTTACATTAATCCCCCATAATGAGTTTCTATTTTTTTTTCAAATATTTAATAGTATTTTATTTTGTTCTAAGTTGTTTTTTTGTGTATGGTGTTTATTGTTATTTTATTTCTTCCAAAATTTGAGTCATGTTTTCGTGACCTTTTTGTCTTATTATTTTGTATATGAACGAACTGTCTTTAAAGCGGTGGTCCAAGATGAGAAGTTCAGCAGCAGCACAGTAAAAAGTGTCTGGAAATGACAATTTAAGCCATTAGAGCTTATTGTCACGCGTGCACACGCTGTTTTGCGCGTGCGCGGCCCTCTCCAGCGGCTCTTTAGCCCTGCGAGTAAGGTCATCTGATAAGCTGAAAATCCTCTCCCTCTCAGCTTCAAGGTTTAACAGGAGTGTTTTCCATGTTAAACACTTCTGTGAGAGACCTTTTGTCCAGTTTTCCCCAATTCATCTGGTTGTCCTCCTCTCTATTTGCTTCAGCATCCTCTGGATCCATCTTTCTCCTTTTGCACTTCTTTCCTGACTCTCCTCTTGCTGCATTCTCCCTTTTTCACCGTTTCTTTTCCCTCTGGTATTCTCCCCCTCCTGTTCCTTCCCAGCCCTGCTGCATCCTTTTCCCTTCTCTCTTCTCCCACTTGATTTTGACTGCCTACTCTTCATCCATCTCTTTACTCCCTCAAGTCTTCTTTCTCTTCTCCTCCCTATCCTATTTTGTCCTTTTATTCACCTCTGTCTTATACACCTTCACTCCCCCCTTGTATCCTCCTCCTCTGTCCTTTCCCTTTCCCTTATTATTTCCTGTCATTTCCTCCCTCTCGCTTTCCTCCTCTTCCCAGCCTCCTTCACTGAAGCTCAGTTAACACACCTTGGAAAACGAACCAATCACGATCAAACTGACATCAGGTTCATGCTTCCCACACCATAAAAACATAGCATACTTAGTTTTTACATTCTGCAAATTGGTCATCGTGACCTCATGGAAAGAGTTGCTGCCTTGAAGTCACGTTTTCACACCTGAAGCTCTTTGGGTTGGTGAGGAAAAAAGTCCAAAAGCAACCAATTATATTCTCATTATCTCCTTCCTTTTAAAAATGGAGCTCTGTCGCATTAGCACATCCCCTGTTATCTCTTTAAAATGTGCTAAACTCCTCTCATAGAATTATAAATGCTGCTAATGTCACCATTAGCTCCTTTTGCATTTTCCCTGAATAATAACTTTCCCCCATTACTCAACTCTTAATGCTTTGTAAAGCACCGCTTGGCTGTTTTCCTGCTGGAAATCAAGACATCGGAAGTGAGTTATGGCAATCAAAACACAAATTTAAGCGATTTGCCGCCCCGGAGCTGACCTGTTGACGTGTGCAAAGTGCCACCTCTTCTTAAATAGCCGTTTGCTCAAGAACCTCCTTTAGCGCGGAGGAGGTAGTGACACTAAAACTAAGCACTTAGCGGGCCTCGTTTACCTGGAAATTCATCCCGAGGGAGCGAGAGAGTGGCGATTGTAATATTTTACAGATGAATTTCTCCAGTGATGAACGGTGGCATTTGAGGGCAGAGCGCTGCTGCAGACTAATGTACTTGACCACATGCCAAGAGGAAGGCTTTTTTATTTATTACTTTATTTCTGCAGGGCAGAAATGAGCAGGTCGGCAGAACGTGGTGCTTCTCTGTGTGCGGACTTAAACAGAAGATACGTTTCAAATGTTTTCTACAAAACAGAAAAAGTCCCAGAGAAAAAGGTTGCCCATAATACTCCTATCTTTGTCTCTTCGTCATATCACTTGGAGATTTTTCAATAAAGAGTTGAGCCTTTAATTTGATCACTGATGATGTGCAGGCTCGTTTTAGACAAAGAAAAGATTAATTTAGATAAAGAAAAGATCCCTTTGATATTTCACAGAGTGCTAAAAACATTAATCAACAGTAGCCTTTGGTCTTACTGGCAGTTCAATCACTCGCCTTAAAGTTTGGAAAAGCTTAAATTAGCATCCGCCCACTTGCTTCAGGTTGCTGAAGGTCATTGACTTCTTTTCCTGTGCGGATGCCCCTGATCTAGCTAGCGTTAGGGCTAGAGTTAGAGTTTGGTTAACCTCCGAAATTTCTACTTTTTGGAACTACTAAGCGGAAAAAAAACGTTACAACTGTCAACAAAATGTTATGACACATCATTTTAAATTCAACATTGTCCGGTTTGGAAAAATTGGCTTCTTTAACATGTAGTTAAATCACAAGACAACTCTACTCTTAAACAGGCGGTTAGAAGTGACTCATGAAACAGTCAACACTGTTGATGGATAGATGGACATGTAGGGCAGACAGGCTGTTAGGCCGATAGGTGGGTAGATGGTAGGTATGCAGATAGAGTGATAAACAGGTGACTAGGCAGATATATAGACAGGTGAACATACAGGTTGGCATATAGGTAGGTAGGTAGATTGACCGAATTGATAGATGGGTAGGTCTGTAGTATGGCACCCAGATAGGGAGGTAGATGGACAGATGAATAGACCGGTAGACAGAAAGATATACAATTAGTCGCACATATATACAATCAAAGCAAGACAGTAAACAAAACAAAAATAATGCTAAGGCCTGTATAACATAAATAAAAACATCTCTGAGGATGCAAGAAAAACAAATAAGTTTTTGCAAAACAGAAAGCAAATAGATTTTTTGTAATGAAGTTGGACATTTGATGGACAAGTACTTTAGTTACAAAATGTCCCAACATCATCCATGACGTCTCTGAATAGGACTGCAATAAACTAAACAAAGGTCATGTTAATAAGACTTAGAAACAGTGACTGAGACCATGAATGCGCCAATAAAGTGTTTGCTAAGGTCAAAGGTCAGGTGAGAAGTATTGTAATTTTCTCATAAGCATTTCTGTGATTTAACTGCTGGCTATTGGAAAGAATGCAAGTCTGATTCACTTCCACATTGGCTTCACTTTATACAGTCTTTACAATCAACTTTTTTTTTAAATTTCTGTCCTTTCGGGCTTCTAGAAACATCTACGGTGGCCCACAGAGACCAATCATTAAACCCCTGTCCAATCAAACCAACTGAAAGAGAAGGTGAAACCACTAATTAGAGGTGACCGTTATCCTCATTCATTTTTAATTTCATTTGGCAGCGTGCAAACTTCCAAGGACATCTTTGCCCCGGAGTTCTTGCTTTATTTCTCCTGCTGTTTCACTTCGACCACATCGCAGGTGTAAACACACGTCCCCCCGGTGCACGCTGGGAGCAAAGCTGCATCGCCTCGGGCCGGCCTGGCCGCCACTTGACTCGACCCGACCTAATGTGTTTGTGTCCCGAGGCTGGCGCTGAATTAAACCCGAGAGCCTGTTCTCAGTTTCCCGCAGAACAGATGAAAGAGCTGACATTTAGTGGAGCTTAAAGTCGAATCAGACTGGGGTTTTGATGGCTCCAGCTTCTCTCTTTTGCTGAAAGAGGTGTTTATTTTTCACATTAATGGAATGTGGAGGTTTTTATCTCATGTTTACTGTTTGAAGATTTAGCTAACAAGCCTATAAAGGTGTTTTTATTTCATCTTACTAAACTGATCTCCGAGAATTACAGCACAAGAGGAAGTGAGGAGCTTACTTGGGTGCTTGATCTTGATTTAGGAGACTTTTACTCCAGCTTTGATCTGACTTTGCTGCCTATGTGAACGCTTACAGAGTTAATAGATTAAAACTAGATATTATAGGTTAAGTTTAAGTTTGTTTTTTTTCCTGCCAGCGGATGTGTGCTGGCCAATTTCAACTGCCATGATGGAAAAATGATAAAGTCTCTGTGAGCATATGGCTGCAGGAAATAGTCATCACAGTAACATTCATCCAGGGATTAGGACCGGCCCACTCTCGGCTAATGAAACTTTCGACTCCCTGACGTGACGTGATAACTCATAAACATTTTGACGACTCGCATATGAATGCAATGCAAAGGCCGGCCGAGAAGCGCTCCATCCGCTCGCTACAAAGCCTCTTAAAGATGCTGTTTTGGCGTTTTCGCTCCATCTGAAATGGAAATGTATCTGCAAACATGAAATAGAACACAAGTAGGAGAGATCATTTTGCTCTCTGTAGTTTTGGCTTATTATTTCTGTATCTCCTCGTTTCTCTGAGGCGATCAAACAAGCTTGTTTCTCTCTTGTCCTTTTAATGACTCTTGTCATTTTTCCTCATCAGATCCTAGATGGGTTTTTTTCCTTCCCTAACAAAAGTTTGAGCTTCTAGCACTCCATTTTTCTCAGAGCTGAACCTCCTGCAGTGAGCTCCCCCCTCCCTCACCTGTATCTGTCAGAGCCATCCTCACCTCCCGCTGCATTTAGCGCTGATCGTCGTGGCATTATATCAAAGAGAGGACACGGTATTTTTGTCTGCCGGCTTGTTATTGATAGCAGCCGAGCCGAGCCGGCTCGCTGAGTGCTCATTTTTGAGCGGGAAGGAGGGGTTTTATCGATGGGCCGCACGCTCAGGAAAATGAAATGTCACCTCAAAGGAGGTTGACCGGCTTTCAGCGGGAGCTCCCAGGTGAACATATGCAGCCATTAAGCAATTCCCCCACTTTCTCTTCCCTGCACTCCTCGCATCCATCCAGTCCACCTCCGCCTCAGCTTCGTTTAATCTCCTGAGAGGAGGATGTGAAAATATCAGCAGGTTTGCAACAGAGCAGCTGAAAAACTCAAGAATAATAAACATGTGCGTGAACCAGAAGAGTAGAGGAAGTTTTAGGGTTTTTTCAGCTTTAATGGAGATAAAATGATTGTTCATTAACATAGAGTACTTAGCGTTTGAGCCACTGTGAGCCCAAAAAGAATGACATTTTGACCTTGACAGTGGCGAGGATGCAAGAAGCCCTGCTGCTGATTATGCTACTACCCACATAGAAGATGGGGGACACAATACAGCCCCCCCACCATCACCACCTTCAGAGACCGTGGTGGGTATTGGCAGCCTCAAAGAATACAATAGGATGAGCAGACTATTGAAATCACCCAACCCTACACTGCAATATCTTTTGTTTGCTTGTTCCTCTCCTTACATTCATCCTTCTTGCTGGCACTAATCACTGACTTGGTTTCATCAGTTCCTACTGTACTCTAGTATTCAATTGTATTTTTGTCCCTTATTCCCGGTCATATGCTGGCGTGTCTTAGCCCACCCCAAGAGTTTTGTTTTGTTTTGTTTTCTCTCCCGAGAATCAGGCTAGAGATGCTTTTTTATCCTCTGAGATTACTAGGCAGTCTTCTTCTTGTTATAGTTTTGCTTTTCTTTTCGTCTTAGCGCCGAGTTTTTTAAACTTTTTGTGCCTAAGGCCCATTTTCACAATTTCAAAACTTACTTATATTCATATCCGCACAAGATAGTTTCAGATCAGGTTTCAGGGAGAATACTTAAGCCCCTTTTCCACTAGAACCTACTCGGTTCGGCATGACCTCGACTCGTTTTAATTCGTTTTCGATTACAACTGAATACCATCAAAATATGCACAGGATTGTTATAGCAACACCAAAAGTCATGACATCATTTATATGCAGCACCAACACAACACAACAATAGCAATAGTACACCTCCTGCTAGGTGTTTGGCTTTTTGTCAGACTCGGAGACCACGATGTTGGATTTTGTGTGTTTCCCTTGTTACGGGCTTTCAAAATTGCCGGGTTTGATTTTTGCGTCGGAGTCTGTGTCGGCTGCCCCCTTGCCATAAGGGGTCACCACAGCAGGCTTCACAGGTTTTATGAAATATACTCTACATTCAGTCACTAAATCAACAAGTAAAACAAACTAAATACAAGACTGTATTTGCATAATAAAAGCCAGGGTACCTTGGTCAACTAAAACTGAAAGCAAGAGCGAAAAAATGAAAATAGCTGTTTGAAAAGGATTGAGAGTCTGGGCAGCCCCTATGTAGAAATGGTTGGTTTTTCCAAAGATTAGGAGCCACCACTATAAAACCTCTGTCACCTCTGCTTTTGACCCTGGATCTTCTGTTGTCTTATGAAGGCACCTTTGACCGCCCTTTTGCTGGATCTGGACCCAGCAAGAAAACTTGTGGCTATTCTACTAGTGTTTACCTTGGCTCCATCACCTTATCCGACATTTTAACACTTTTCACAAATGGTATATCTGCCTCTGAGATGAGCTCTAGCTCCCTTTAGAATAAGTTTTTCCACATGGGGATTTTTACTTTGCAAGTGCCTTTTCAGCTTGTCTGGCAACTTGCTCCGTGGGCTGAGGGCTGTATCGTCATCTGCTACCAGTTTTTGTCTTTGCATTAGCTGGTGAGAGTTGTTCAATGGTCGTGAGTCATGGTTTACTCCACAGAAGTGATCATTCCCCTCACTGTCAATGAGCGCCATCGATGTGTCACACTATAAGAGGTCCCACCATGCCGTAACTGCAAACAGTCTGGGCATAGTTGGACTTCCCCTGGAATGGATTTTAAATGAGTTTTAGGGAAAATGAGTAAAAACAAAGCTAAAATATTGGAAACTGGTTAATTCCTTGCCTTTTTTGCAGTTGCATCTCAAAATTGGTTGAGACAGGACACTCTGGCACATCTGTATTTGGCTCAAAGCACACTATTTGGGAGATCCTTATCACAGGGTGTAGTTGAAGAAGGCTGGTTCAGTCCTTGATTTAGAAACTAGCCATAATCTGACACTGAAAACATCCCTCTTTGCTTAGAATAATATTCTGACTTCTGACTCATTCTGATGCTTCCCGCTATCAAATTACTGCTTAGTCAGCTGTGTTCAGCAAAAAAACTGAGACACAGCCATGTTTCTGACAGGTGAACAATGGCTGCAGGTTAATTTAGCCGAACAAGCCCCTGATGAGTCCATCAAATCCACCTCAGCTTAATCTCAATGCTGCCTCAGTGGAAGGTTATACAAAGGATATAATAACGGCATGTAACGATAAACGTCAGTGTCAAAAATGTTCAAAGTGAGCTGAGATTTTCACATAGTTAAAAATACTATAATTTCAAAGGGAGTAGGGACCTTAGACAAAGTATTCAGTGTGCACTGAAATATCTGAATATCACCGTTTTACACTAAGGATTAACCTCCAACCCAGATAAAGCTCAGGTTTTGATGTTTTGCTTTTGGTTTTCTTTTAGTTTGCCAGCTTTGATGCTGTTTGATCAGAAGAAATTTTGATTTAGAAGAAGTTTTGTGTTTTAAACTAACAATTTTGACCTCCAAAGTATTATACAAGTATTAAGCCCTCTCAGCAATCGCTTCATCTCCTCTTTTTGGTTGGCACTGTTTTGGAGGAAGTTGTGAGCAGCTGCTCAGAGGAAACAAAAAGCTGGTGTACTCTCAATAATGCATTCAGTAGCTGCTAATAATACTGCAGCTAATTTGCAGTGTTGGTCTTAGTTGTGAGTGAAAGCTGCAAAGCACTACTTTATGGAAATCAGCTGCATGGAAATCCACCTGCACACATTACAGCTCTAATAATGACAATCAGCGAAAGGCATTTTCATGGTGCCTCCTGCAGTTTGTGTTGCTTTAATCAGATTAAAATGGCATCATTAGTGTGCAAACGCAAATGTCCCCACCGTCGCCGCTCGCCACGTCCTGCCGGAATAATAAAGTCTCGTGGGACGTTTTTGCTGCAAAACAATTTCTTGCCGCCTCTCTAATCAGATTATAGTCCTCTGTTGCCTGTGTGTGTTTTTTCAAATTTAATCACAGCTCACTTCTGACAAGGAAATTGGTAACTTGCTTGATATGATCTGAGATGTAAAATAAGCACTGTAATCAGTGGAGTAAGTGCAAACAGCCTCTGAGATTGGCCTGCATATTTTTTGCATTTCTACCAGATGTAATTTTATATGTTCAAACATGCTACATGTCCCTGAGTATGTGGACAGAACTGTTCAAATAGTGCATTTTTTCTGCATTTTTGTGGTTTTGTCTCAGATATTTAATTGAATGCAGGTTTATTTTAGACAATACCAAACAATGGCACTCAATCTTGGCCGGCCAGCCACTACTTTTGGCCCACTCACACAGCATAAGCTGTTTTGTCTGGCTAGTGTGATGACTACAGTTTCATCAAAGCTAACTGCTTAGTACTAGCTAGCTGTGAAGCTCTTCTATCCATTTTCTGCCACTTATCCAGGTCACGTGGGTAGCAGGCTAAGCAAAGAGGCCCAGCCTTCCCTCTCCCTGGCTGCCTCTAGTTCTTCTAAAGGGGAATTAAGGACATCCCAAGCTGGCCACACCTCAACTCACCTCAACTCATGAAGCAATCGGGAATCTAACTATCTGTTAAATGAATATGTTACCACACGACAACGCTTCATAAAGCACTTCAGTCTGTCCACACTCACTATGTTCCTTCTGAGCTTTAACCAGCTCACTGAGCTCATCCATGTTGTTGTCCAAACACCTCACATTCTGCATGATGATCGCAGAAACAGCTCCAACTCCGTTGTTTCCTTCTTAGCTTTTAAAGATTGTGCATCATTTCATTTAAATAAAGACGGACAGGGGAAAAATATCTCCAAGCTAGTCAGTGAGCCTGTTGGGTTGGTTGTAAGGGGGCAATAAGTTTGCAGTGTTTATTCAAAATGTTGCGCCATCTGTTTGTGTCTTGTTAAGAGCCTTCTTTCAAACAGCTTATATTTTGACAGAAAAACAACTTTCCATTTTGGACCGTCTGTTTCCTCAAAGATGGAGGCCTTTAAGGAACTTAGATTTGATTTGACAGTCCTATTTTTGCAAAGTTAAATGTCATTAAGCCATTAGGTCTCGTAGCATAACAGCAGTGTTGGAGCTTGTCAATGCTTTTGGAGCTAATTAGGAACAAATTACTACACTTATATTTAAATCTGCTTTGGAAAAAGGTTTTACATCCATGGTTTGGATATCAAGCAATCAGCTATCACATAAATATATATATTTTTTTCTTTTTTTTTTTGGATTTGTGTGTTCTTTTTGCAGTTTGACTCGCTTTTTAAACATTTCTACTGTTTCTTGTTGCAAAGTTTTGAGGATTTGGAAGTAATAGAGGCTGTATAGAGTTTTCTACACTCTTTTATCCCTGCACAGAAATAAAAGTGAGCTTCCCTTGTTCTTTACAATATGTTCCTGACCTTCCTCACTGCCAGTGTGACTCAGAACTTAAATCTCTTTTGGATTTATTTCTTTATTGCTTTTTTAGTTGTTCTCATGAATCACATCTCTGTTTCTCCCCGACTTCAACACACTTGCTCTTTGCATTGATTCAGAAAAACACTCCCTGTTCATGCAGGGGCTCATTTTTGTGCCAGCCTTATTTTCTGCTTCTGCAGCTTTGACCTTTGACTATGCTACTGATGTAGAAAATTAGCATTGCTTCTGGAAGTTGCACCAGATTTGCTTGAATGCCTAAGTGAGTGTTCTTGAATGTTTATAATTGGCCTGCTGCTCCCATCAGGTCCCTAAATCCTTTGTGTGTTTGTTTCCCTTTCAGTTGAAAAGCTGCCGATGAGCCAACAATTTTTTTTAAGTACCGGCCATGGCTGCCCATCGAATCATCAGAGTGACGAACAACAACCACATCCTGCCTCGATGTAAGTCTGAGGGGACGCTCATCGACCTCAGTGAAGGGGTGTCTGGGGCCAGTCTCAGCGATGTCAAAGGTCAGTGTTTGGCTGCAGCCACTTTAATGCAGTTGCAACGCATTTGTTGCTCTTTGAGGTTCAAACCCCTGATTCGGTTAAAAAACAGTTTAATTAAATTTCACTTGAATTCTGGTATTGAAATAATTTGTTTTAATTTTTATGCTTTTCATCTTTTTGCAGTTCAATTATTTAGCTAAAAAAAGGCTTATTCATTTCGGAGCTCTTTCACTTCACTGGTTTCATCTCATTACAGCTTTGTTTACATGCTCCATATACGCTAATGAGGTGACCTAAAAATAGTAAATTATGCAGTAAATTATGCGCTTCGTCTGATCATACATACCTGAGAAAATATAGTTATTAGAAACAAGCTTTTGGTTGTGCTAAAGGGTACTGTGGCTATCTTATCTGTTTTCACTGAACCACTGACCCATTTGGATACAAGTCTCTCAATGAGATCCAAAGTACAACTACCTAATTAGCTCATCTGGTTCATTATATCTGTCTCTGATTATGAGACAAGCACTGTTAAGTACAGCACGGTGATTAAGTGCACTTACCTAAAGTAGGGCCAAACCAGTTACAAAACTCTTTGCAATCAGGACAATTACAGTGTAATCTCTTTTCCTTTTCAGTGCCTTCTCCGAGTGCCTTAAGGCTGGACACTTCAGCCTCCTATGGAGCTGCACAGGAAGTTGTTGCCATAAAGGATTATTGCCCAAGCAGCTTTACCACTCTCAAATTCTCCAAAGGTGATCGCCTGTATGTGCTGGACACATCAGGAGGAGAATGGTGGTATGCTCACAACAACACAGAAATGGGATACATCCCAGCCGCATATGTCCAGCCGGTCAGCTTCAGGAACTCTTCGCTGAGCGACAGTGGGATGATTGACAGTGCTGGGGAGGGGTATGAGGATGGATTAAAGGAATCTGGAGGTCTCGGAGAGTGGACGGCAGTGAGCCTAAGGCCCTCTCCAATTTACAACAACAGCCACTTTTCTGCAAACCCCTTTATCTGTCCATTAGATCAAAACTGCAAAGAGGCAGGTGTGAGACACTCAGCAGATCTCATTGTCTTTGATGCTCTGGCATCACCATCAACGTGCTCCAGCTTTAGTACTAGTACAATCGTGAACAATGGGTTTAACGGATATAATTTTAACAATACTAACCCCATCAGCCCCATTCAAGAGATTACACCTAACCTCCACAGGGATAATCCATTTTTCAGGAGTAAGCGTTCCCACAGTCTGTCTGAACTGTCCGTCCTACAGGCGCAATCAAATGCAACCTTACCTTCTTCTGGATTCTTCACGGGCCTTAAGGCTCCTTCACCGGAGCAGTTTCAGAGCAGGGAGGACTTCAGGACTGCGTGGTTAAACCACAGAAAGCTAGCCAGGTCTTGCCATGACCTCGACTCTCTGGGCCAGAGTCCAGGATGGGGGCAGACACAGCCGGTGGAGACCAACATAGTGTGCAGGTTGGACTGTAATGGAGGGGTTGTTCAGCTTCCAGACACCTACATAAGCGTGCACATTCCTGAGGGACATGTTAGCCATGGAGACCACCAGCAGATCTCCTTGAAAGCCTTACTAGACCCTCCTCTGGAGCTAAATAATGACCACTGCTCTACAATAAGCCCTGTGGTGGAACTTAAGCTCAGCAACATGGAGACCAAGTCTTTCATTACCCTGGAGATGAAGGTATCAGTAACTGTGAAGAAAGAGAGCTGTCACACTGCTGAAGTGGTTTGTGTTCGAAGTGATTTTAAAGAAGGGCCTTACACGCCGATCCCTAATGCTTACATATACAAGGATACAGTGCAGGTGCAGCTTGATAGTCTCGAACCCTGCATATACGTGGCTGTTGTGGTTCAGTCACAGTACCTCAGCCACAATACAACTGTTTGGGACCATGTGCAGAAGAAGGTAACTTTGGGTGTATATGGACCCAAGCACATTCACCCATCTTTCAAGACAGTTGTGGCCATGTTTGGGCATGACTGTGCTCCTAAAACCTTGCTGGTAAATGAAGTCGGTCGGCAGTGTAGCTCAACTCCGCCAGTGGCCCTCCAGCTGTGGGGGAAGCACCAGTTTGTTTTGGGATACCCTCAGGACCTCAAGGTTGGTTTGTACTCCAACATGTCCAACTACCAGGTGAAGGCAAGCGAGGGTGCTGGCATGATTCGTGGATTTCAGGTAAAACTGGGGAAAGTGAGCAGACTCCTGTACATGATCACATCGCACAACCCCAGCAGCATCTCAGACTTCACTCTCAGGGTCCAAGTCAAAGATGCCCTTGATTGTATCATGACTCAGTTCTGCGTCCAAACCCCACAGCCACCGCCAAAGACAGGCACAAGGATTACAGGCCAGAGGAGGTTTTTGAAAAAGAAAGAGGTGGATAAGATTGTCCTCTCCCCTTTAGCTGTCACCTCAAAATACCCCAAATTTCAGGAGCGGTGCATTACAAACCTGAAATTTGGGAAACTGATAAAAACAGTGATCAGACAGCACAAGAGTACTTATTTGTTGGAGTATAAGAAGGGGGATGTTATTGCCTTGCTTAGTGAGGAGAAAATCAAACTACGAGGGCAGCTGCGGACCAAAGAATGGTACATTGGATACTATCAGGGGAAGATGGGGCTTGTCCACGCCAAAAACGTTTTGGTTCTGGGTAAGGTCAAGCCCATTTATTGGTGTGGACCGGACCTAACGACCACAATGCTGCTGGAGCAGATCCTAAAGCCTTGCAAATTTCTTACTTATATTTATGCGACTGTGAGGACGGTTTTAATGGAGAACGTTGGTAGCTGGAGGGCATTCGCAGACGCACTTGGGTATGGGAATTTGCCATTGAATTATTTTTGTCGAACCGAGTTGGACAATGAACCAGAGAAGGTGGCGTCAGTTCTGGAGAAACTCAAAGAGGAATGCACAAATATGGAGAATAAGGAGAGGAAGTCCTTCCAACGGGAACTCATGATGGTAAGACATATTCATGGAAGTTTTGATATTAATGTTACAGTATAACAATATAATAGATGATATTCTAGTTTGCCTATTGATAGATGGCCTAGACGCAAGTTGGTACAGTAGAACAGCTTAAATGATTTTGTGCCAGTTGGTGGAATATAACTTTATTTGTTTTTGTTTTCTGTAAACTGATTGAAACCTGAAATTTCCATAACTTTCCATTACTTGTTTTTGTAGTCCTTTATCTCGATTTTTCGAGAACCCAGACCAGTCATTTCTCACTCATAAGGAGTGGTCTAGAGTGTGAACAGTTTGATCACAAATGCGACCAAATTTTTCAGTGGTGCAACTAAAAAAAATCCTTGGTTGCAACTGTTCGAGTAAAATAAGAAAAGAAAAAAACTCTGCGGCTCTGAAAGTCTCCATGTGGTCAACAACAAACACACATTATGCCCCTATTGTGGTCTAATCTAAACCAATCAGAGATAGTCAGGGGTGGGACCTTTCTGATTGGCTGTGGTCAAGATTTTCCTGTGGTCCTTCGTGTGTACGTTTGAAACTGCAGGTGGATAGAGAGAGGTGAGTAACTTGAATAGAGCAATATTGATTCATTAAAACCATTTTTACGCCAGAATCTCAGGTTAAAGCTCACAAAACTATTTCAATAACCACCAAACAGCAAATGAGTGCAGGTAAACGGATTCCACATAAAGACGTAAACACAGAGCGCGGACCCGACGCATCAGAATCAGCTTTCTCTTTCTCAGCTTTCTCGCCCGACGGTACGTAGATGGACAACCGGCAGCTCACTCATCATGATGCATCGTCGGGTCCGTGCTTTGTTTGTTTTCTGCATTATTCATTCGCATATTACCCACCAGTCTACTATTTTTTACAGCGCTGTCGGCCGCTGTCTTTTTTGTTTGTTTGTTTGCTTAAATGACCTCGGACAAGAAAGCCCAATTTCTGTTGTTCAATAGTGAAGAAATTTATACTTTTTAAAATTATGCAAAATTGCAGAATATTTAGACGGTGCGCCAAATAAAGAACTTTGTGTTGACAAGATTATTAGTTAATGGTTTATAAATCAATATTGTCTGTATGGAAAGCAATTTTCCACCCTAAAAAGCGCACATGTAAAAATACGGTGCTAAGCGATGTGGTTGAAAAATTTGGGTGCGCCTAACTTTTGTGCTGGTGCGCCTAACAGTGCAACCGTGGCAAAAGGTCTAGAGCCCTGATAAGCCTAGCATGTTGGTTAGCTTCACATAAGTTTATCTTATTTTTATCGGCTCCATAATATAGAGATTAGACATTTGCAGAATAAGCGAAAGATCCCTGATTTAATCCCAGGAGGAGACAAAGTTCGTTGCTATCAGGGTGCTATCAAGGGTATCCAGTTTTTAAAAAAACTGTTAACCTGACAACCAGCTAACCAAAGCCCTTCCTGCCTCATGAATCACTACTTTTGTGTCAGTCCTCATCCTGCTGCTTCTCCAGTGAGTCTCTCATCCAGTTTCACTATCTTGCTAGTGTTGGTTCTTGTTGGTCTTGAGATCTTGATGAACCTCTAACAGGTGGCGAACTGGTTCATGGTTAGCTACTTAAAGTTTACTGAGGCTGCAGAGCAAAAAATGATGTCCAGCTAAAAATGGAGTTCATTCTTGGCATTGAAAACTCACTGGAGAGGCAGCTGACTATATTAATCCAGTACCATAAGAAGTACACTTTCAAAATAGTTTTGCCCAAACACCTAAATCCATATGTGAGGGAAACGGTGCTAATGGATTTGGAGTTTTGGCCACTTGAATACCTGTTAGGTATTGTGTTTGGCCAAAAAAAAGAGAGACTTGCATGAAACGTGTTTGAAAATGCTCTTGGCAGGCACTTTAAGGTGCACTTGAGTGCAAGGCACTTAAACTTGAGTGCCTCCCATTTTCACCGACGTACCTTAGCCTCATTCTCCAGGACTGTGCACTCAACAGTTGTGAAACTTCATTCTTTTTTTCTACAAAAAGGTGGGCTTAAAAGATAAAATCTGTCACTGTCTAGTAGAGAATGAGGTCTTGTCCACAATGGGAAAGTCATTTAGCTACAAAAGTATTCAGAAATAGTAAAAATGCTTATGACAAAATTTTGGAGCTCAAAGTGACATCTTGAAAAAAAATTTAAGTCAAAGGAAAAATGGACGCTTTGCTGCATAATCCCTTTGGAGTAATGCAAGTTCACAATCGATACATTTTCCGTTATCAGAGCAATAACATAAAGGCATAAAACGAGTGCCATTCCCCTGTAATCCTCCAACAGTTATAGACTATTGAAGAATATATTCATGCTCAGCAATTCATGCACTTCATTAACATATCAATAAGTATGGGCTTTTATTCTGAAATGTGGCATATTACAAAGTGTGTGAGGGCTGTCGGCTGTTTGCTGCATCATTAGGTTTGCTCTGTGGTGGCAAAAAGAATCACATCTCTCAGCCAATCAGAAGCAGTCACCGTTTGATTTATTGCTCCTTTTCTGGAACAGCCATCAACATTATGTCTTTGCGCTGTAGTCGCACACAGTGTGACACAGTCTGGGTGTGAACTGGAAGGATTTGAGTCTGCGTGCTTGCTCACATGAATGGTAAACAACTCATCTTAGAGCCTGAGGTGGGCTCGCAGTGGAAACGGCCATCACATGAAAAATGAAGGAGAAAATAAGGAGGGCACTGAAATGAGCCCTAGCATCTGCAGTTTGGGGTAGGAACGGCTCTGTGAGGCGCGTGCTGTGCGGCCTTGATGTGTTTTTCTTAGCCAACATTGCTGGCACCCCAGGGGAAACAAAAATGGTCCTGAGACATTTCCATCACCAAACGTTCAGAAAGTACTTCTGCGACTGTTGCTTATCCGAGCAGAGTTGATGAAGCGTGCACGCGCTGTTGCTACAGCTCGGTGCGACTGCAGGTCATATCCGTCGGAGCAGGTTGAGGTGAAACGCCTTCCTAAATGGGACATATAAGAGTAGCTGTTGGTCATTTTCTCCTGATGCTTTCTGCCTCATTGTTTTTTCCTGGGGAACTTGATTGTAGCTACCTCTCGCTGTATGGCTGTAAGTCGTATAGTTAACCCCTGTAATCAGCCATAATCTGCAGAGGAGGATCGCTCTTTTATGTTTCATAAAAGGCTTTTATTCTGGCGAATATCTTCGGCTCCTGCTGAGGCTTTCCAGCTTGCTGTGTGGACAAAGTGTGTCTTGGCTTTCTTATCTCTGAGCCAGACTTCATCTTTGACTCCACTGAACTTTTTTTAAAAAAATGTTTGCAGAAAAATGAAACAAGGACACATACATGCCTGTCACTGATTTCCTTTGATCACCAAGGACGGTTAGAAATGTGTCCCGCTGACCTCGATAGAAAGATTTGTCCACGTGGACAAATGATCTTTTATAAGGGTTGTTTTTTCCTAGCTGAATGCTAGAATGTTGATGTTGCTAGCTAAGCTCTTTGAACTGAATTACACTTAAAGTCTCTTTAAAAACTGACAAAGCTCATAAAAGTAGCGTGTGTCTCAGGCCTAAAAGCTCACTTTAAAAACATTTAAAGATTAAATTACACACTACTGTGCAAAAAAACTGAGCCAGCCTCGAGTTACTGTCTTGAGCAATAGTTCCTGGCTTTCTGAAGGTCTTTCAAGTTTGTTTTTTTTTGTAAATTGGTTGCTTTTTCAATAATTTCCAGTCAGGTCCTTGTACCTGACTCTTTTCAGACGAATGGTTGTTTATTTAAGCCACTTAAAAATGACATATGATCAATTCAAGCACAAAAAGTCACCTAAGTCTGGGGACGACATAGTGTTGTGTTTGTGTCTACACATAACAGACAACTCAAGACTGAAGACGTTTATTGTCATTTTGTATACTGTTACCCAGGCTGAAACAAAATACTGTTTCTCACCAGCCTTTACACTCCAATAAACAATACAGTTTAAAAGAATAAGTTTTAAAAAGCAGTGATAAATTGCAACAATAAATAGGGATAAATAACATAAAATCTAAATTCTAAAACAAATATCTCAGGTCACATTCATTCGGGTAGGTAGCAGCAGTCCTTTCACAAAAGGGGGTGGTTGAATTAGGTAGTGTGTGTTTCTGGGGAATATATTGTATGTGTGTGCATGTGTACATAGGGGCATTACAGTCCATTTGTGGACTTCACAGTGACTGCTTATCAGTTTCATGGCTTGTGCGAAGAACCCTTCCAGCATCCTGGTGGTTCTGCAGCGGCTGCTCCTGTACCTCTTGCCAGATGGCAGGAGGGAGAACAGGCCATGCAAGGGCTGTGGGGGTCTCTGATGATGGAGATAGCTCTGCGTATGCAGCGCTGTTTGTAGATCTCCTCCAAAGACGAGAGACAGGCACCAACAATCCTCCTGGCAGTCTTAACAATCCTGTTGAGTTGTCACTTCTTATAGGACCTGTAGCTGCCAAACCAAGATGTAAAACTCTGTGTCAGGATGTTTTCAATGGTGCCTCTGTAAAAAGTTGTGAGGTGAGGTGTGGAGAGTCCTGCTTTTCTGAGTCTCCTGAGGGAGGGGAGACGCTTTTGTGCTTTTGTGATAACTGCTGTGGCGTCAATGGAGAACTTGGCAAATAATGAATTTTAAATTTTATCTTTAGGCACTTTGTCATTAGCAGCCTGTCCCAAAAGCACATCATTTTCAGTCATGGATCGGCCTCCCCAGAGCCTAGACCTCAACATTATCGAAGCAGCGTGGGATCATGTTGACAGAGAACAGAACAAAAGGGAGAAACATCCAAAGAAGAGCTTTGAATGTCCTTCAGGAAGCCTGTAGAAATATTCCTGAAGACTACTTAAAGACGTGACAAGAAAGCTGCCTAAGAGAGTTCGTGATGGTGCAAAGAAATGTAAAAAACATTTAAACCTTTTTAAGTACTCATTTATACTCTCAGTCAGTCTGATATTTGAGTTTTTACTGTAACCTTGTGTTTTCATCACTAGAAGAGGTTAAAGTCTTTAAGCTTCGATTTTTCTCTCTGTAAATGGTGTTCTTTGCCCTCCACAGAGAGTTTAAGGCATGGGCTTCTTTATAGTTTGATCATTCACAGGGAGCTGTTTGATGTTAATATGGGGTTAAGTATTGCAGAAAACAACTGGAGGCAGTTGCAGCAGCTGGTGATGAACTGTGAAAATCAGGATAAATTAGGTTTATGTGGCAGAGAAACAGAAAAGTACAATAACGAAAGTATTTCTCGTTTACACGCTTCAAATAATTTGTGTCTATGTAACAAAGAGCTTTTTAATTCTCCCCTCACTTAAACCAAAAACACGTTGACTAACTCTGCATTTGGATGATGGTAGTAGTGAAAAACACAGAAGTCTGATCTCAGTACGAGCATAGAAACTGCAGGTCGTCTTAGTGCCAGTGTTGATATGCTTGACAAGCTCATCTTTCATCAGATAAATAACCAAAGTAAGAGCGGATTAAACTTTTAAAGTTTAAAACTTTACAGGTGATAAAAGGTGATAAAATCAAAATATATGTTACTGCAATACTCATCATATCACGAAATGCTAAAAAGTACAGTAATATTGTATTGTGGGTGAAATATTGCGATGGAATTGTATCGTTGATACGTACTTGTTGATTTCTGCCTCCACTCCCATCACTGATGGGAGTGGAAGTGAGGAAAACATTAGGCGGGCACAATACCGAAGCCCACCTGGAAGCTTGAATCTTTCTTGGCAGGCAGGTTGTTTATTTATGTTTTTTTTTTATCAATGAATGGACAAAGATTCAATATCCGAAATGTCTTTTCTTGTTTTCAACTTAAAGTTATAAACTAAAATTCAGGCAAGCGTAGCTTCTGTGGCTGTGGATAACGTTTTTCTGCACAACAAGACGACTCAGTGAGTAGATATTTCAGTATTTAACAGGTTGCCTGAAGTGGTGCTTAATTTTTTTCTGCATTATACCGCTAGTCATTATCTTTTATCTTCCGGAACAAAGGCGTTTGACTTTGGTACTAAATTTACATCTTTTATGGTTTTGCCTCATAGCATAGGTTTTTTTATTGGACAAATGAGATTGAGTGTTATGATTCTGTCACCATTCGTTCGCCTACTTTGTCTGTTAACTTGATGAGATTTTGGGGTGTATTTGTCATCATACCCTGAGCACAGCACACGGACTCCTTAAAACTATCCCTGGGTTTTATGTCCGGACTCATCTGGACCTCATTGTCTCCTGCTGTGAAAAATTCCTGCTGCGAGGTTTTCCCCGGAGAGCTGTGAATTGTGTTAATCAGGCTGCAGGAACAAAAAACCAGAGGCTTGAGTTACCAGATCTTCTCCTCAAAGGAAAAAATAGCTCGTTTTATGTAATTGTTACTCAACAAAACACTGAATGAGAACCAGGCGGCTTCAAAATCCTCGATTAACAAACAAGGCAGTCATTGTTTTCTCTGGCTTTTGCTTTAGCTGGACAAGACCTGCAGGAAAGAATGCCAAAGCCACAGTAATTGGTGTGTCCGAATCAGGATGCAAGCAGCAACACAGGGATTATATGACTAAATGTGTCCATTGTGGGTTTCTGAGAATCAAATTCACATCCCACTAATGTATGTTAGGGACGTCCTTGGAAAGATGTGTGAGGAAAGCAGGATGAACAAAGGCGGGTCAAAGACTGATGGGTATAAACTCTCGAAGTAAGTATCTACATCTTGATGGGATGTCATTGGTTCATTGTGCTGTCCTGTGGTTTCTGTTATAAGAGAGGAGGACAGAAATTATCCGTTGAGAGAACAGAGTGATAGCTGAAGAAGAAGAATTTTAGACATGACTTGGTAAGAACGGGTCCCTTAAGTATGATCTGGTTTTTAATAATAGCCTTTGAAAGAACCCATGTAAGTATTTCTGAAATGTCACATTAGCATGATTCCTCTTTACAACTGGAAAAAAAAAACATGTCGGTGGTACAAGGACTACTGGAGGCTCAAAAAACACCTGACAGTTTGATCAGGAGTTCGTTTCTCCTCTTGAGAAAGGTTCAGCTTCTTACTCTACGGTTGGTTAGGCATCAAAAGCATTGGGGTTAGGGTTATTATTTCAGGCTATAAAAAGATTCTCCTCTACATGAAACATTTATTAAAAGTTCTAAAGCGTGTAAAGGCCACAATACTCGTGCACATTTTACATACCCTAAAGCTTGCTTGACTTTGAAATGTAACTATAGGCTGCAACACCTTGCACAAACAAGTGCGACTGTTTTCTGCTTCACTGATTGATGCCTCTCGTGTCTGTCAGTAGATGAGTTGTGAGGCTTTTAGCTTAACCTTTAAAGAGCCAGCCTGGCAAATTATAAAATTACACATAAGCAGCAGCTAGGTGCTGCTAATCAAATGTACTTGATTAACTGAGTAAGTGTGAGCACCTCTATGAAGGCAGAAGGTTTGGCAGTTTGTTGGTCTGAAGCATCCAGGAGTGGATGTCCCAGCAGACCGCCAGACTGTCCAATCCTTAGAGAAAGTGCAAAAAAACAAGGCAGGAAACAAAGTGGAGATGCTTGGATGCAATGCACAAATCAACTCAACCTATCAGCACAAACACCTCATACCAGCTGCCAGCACAGCGCTGGAGGGGTCGTGATTTGTGCTTTTTTTCAGTCAGACTTGGACCATGAACTCCTCTATATACCAAAGTATTTTAGAGTCGTATGTGAGGCCATCTGTCTGAAAGCTCGGACAAAGCTGGGTCAGGCAACAGGACAGTGATCCCAAGCACAGCAGCACATATACAACAAAAATAATGAAAAAGAAAAGAATCAAGGTGCCTCAGTGGCCCAGGCAAAGGCCAGACCTCAACCTGCCTAAAAGGCTGCATTCACCACACCTCTCATCCTTGACAGCTCGTATAGGCTTCAGCCTAAATCTAAACCTAACCAGGAAGTAAAAGACAAACTAAAAAACGTATTTGTCTGAAAACAAAGTGCCAAACCACAGCCTCCAGGCTTTTACTGTTGCTAGTTTGAACTCCTGCCATTAAACCCACTGTTCATTTTGTAAATTATATTCTCCTTTAAGGTGAAATAGATTTGAATACCTTGTGATTGACAAGTGGCTACCAATTAGGCGTGTAGCTTTTCCCCAGTTTGTCACTCATCGTGCCTGATTTTAAAAATCAAAATGCACAAATTCAAGATGAGACTTTGCTAAACAACATTTAATATCACACCGGCTGGAATGATCTTTTAAAATACATCATCAAAGACAGTGCGTGTGCTTAGCTCCCATAATTCTCCTCTCACTCCTAATTA
>VUQR01010231.1:0-34214 GCA_015108515.1 Hemichromis elongatus | reverse complement strand
TTTTCCCAAACATTTTTTTTTTTTTTTTTTTTTTTTTTTTTTTTTTTTGATCTACTTCAATTTTTTTCTCTTCCTGGCTCCCTCATTCTCTTTATTTTCTTTGTGAGCCCACACAGCGGCAGAGTTGAAAAGATGTTTCAGGATATTTTTTTCCCTTTTTGTTCTTATTTCTGTTGCTTTTTCTCCACAGCAGCAGTCATTACAGGAGGCCCGAGCTGCTGCAGGAGGTCAAAACAAGAAAGAAAGAGTGGGGGGCAAAAAAATGAAAGGAGGAACAGAACAAAGTAGTAGTTTATGAACTATCCCCCAAACCCCCTTTGGGTTAAATTGCTCAGACCGCTGTGCGGTTTATCATTTTAGCCCTGTGCACTGGAAAAACTTTTCATTTCTCTATGGCATTGTGTGAACGTAGGAGGCTCAGTGATGCAGTTCAATCTGAGATTTCCTCTTTAGGGGAATAAAAATATGGCCAAAGTGGCATTTCCCCCCTTTTTTTCCCCAACTGCTGCGTCCAGGGTATAATGCCAAATAAACGCATCATAATGCAATTCTCAGTTACGGAGGCACATTTGCACCAAGGCAAGACATAAGCAGTTTCAAGGCGTGCTGGCACAGCTGGATTTTTTTTTTCCCACTGTAAAGGCATCTCGGTAAAAACCTTTTGATGATGTGCACAAACTGCAGTAAGAGCCTCCTGCTACTGCTCTGCAAATATCATCTCTGCAGCTTTCTCTTGAGGTCCTGCTCTGCAATACTTGAAGCTGATCTGCTTATGTAATTGCTTCAAATATATCCAAATCTTTTTATTATCTTGGACTATTTTCGTTGAACAATAGCTCCACAAACAAATCCCCGCTAATCTTGCCGTCTTTACTCTCCAGCATGACCGCACATGTGTTCAGGTAATCAGTTTAATGCAAGACCGGGAGAGAAGTTACACTAGAGAGGCAACAAGCTGCAAACTAAAAAGGTGGAATATGGGAAAAAATTTAAAAAAACAGTAGAATTTTTCATCTTTAAGAAAGAGAGATTTCTGCTCTAATTTCCCAGCTCCCTGGAAAGGTTTTCCTGCAGAATAAGCAGTCTTGGTTCAGGATTTACAGCAGCCATCTCCTCCACACTAGCCGACAGGTGTTCCCATGTGAAATGTGAGCGCAGGCATTGATCAGGATGGAGCTGGAGGGCTTGGGGGCACCTGACACCACCCCGGCAGATCTTTTTAACGCCCCGTATCGAGTTGCAAAGGACGATATGAGAAAGCCGCCCCTTATTCTTGTCAGCAGGGCAGAGTAGCTCATTGGCCAGGAGGGCGTCTTTTAATAATAGATCCGGTGCACGGAGGCGGGGAGTATCACTCCAGAAGGGGACGTAATCAATCCCCCGAAAGAAACCAAGGCCATCAAACTAAACAGCAATGGCATCGCAGCTCAGAAAAATTAGACTTCTTCATACATGCACAGTCGCTTCCTTCCCCTGTGACAGCCAGTAAAAATCAACATGTTAATTAAGCGATGAATATTTGAACAGACTGATTAAACAGAACAGGCTGCAGCGGGTTTATTGGACCTCAAAAGAGAAATGTGTCTGAGAAACATTAGATCCTCTGCAGCTAAGAACCTTATCTCCACACAGAGGTTTTTTCTTAACACCCACGGGGTTTCTTGAGAACCACGCGGAGATAGCCAAGCTTTAGTACTCAGTGGCACAACCCCAGAGACTGGTCATCCATCCCCTGGCAACTTGCAGTTGCTGGAGTATTACCCCAACAGATAGCAATTGCTGGTATTTAATTTGATTTGATTTTCCATTTTATCTCGCACACACAAGACAGCAAAGCCCACATTCAGAGGTTGAAGGGTTGGTACTGTATACCTCGGTTCATGTCTTGGTTTGGAGCTTCTTGTTTTACTTTCAGGTTTGGCACCAACAGCATTTGCCTAACTGTAGGAAAAGACTGTGATTTGGGTTCATTTAAAACCTCTCAATCAAATTAGCCCTGCATAATAAAAAGTTAATCATTTATTTAAAATATGATGCCCAGAGGACCTCATCTGTAATGTTTATAGGAGTTAGGTCGGCCACTTCGACTTAGTGGGATTATTTGACAAAAGTGTAATAGCTTACCTTGAAGTTTTTCTGGTGATCAAATAATTGAAAATGTTTGAAAAGTTGCAAAGTGTCATAAAACAAGTGTATCAGTTCTGTTTTCTTGGTCTTTTTTGTGTTTTCTAGATGCAAAATTACAAACACAAACTAATGTATAAGTTCACATGTTTAAAAATTAAATATGACCGCCTATATGGGGTAAAGGTTATTATTGATCATAAAGTAATCTTTGTGTTGGCAAAAGCTGCAATTGCTCATTTGATATGAGCACATTTATTGGTTTTGGTTGAATGTTTATTAAATTTAATGTTCATTTTATGATAAAAATGACACAATTGGGGGGAAAAAAACACCATTTGTCTGTTTGCTCATCTGTGTGAGATGTCTACTTGTTGTTCTTCGGCTTTTTCTATTTGTATTTCTGTTCTCATCTGCCTGCCTTGTATTCATTTTCTCTGTCTGGCTCTCTTTGCTACCTGTCAGTATTATCATCCACCCTGCTCGTGCTCTCCTCCTCTTTCCCTGCCACTCTCCTGTCAAAGCTTTTGGAACTGGAGCTCATTTATCTGACAGCCGCTCAGTCATCTGTCAGCTCCGTCTGTCCGTCTGCTCTGGGGTCTTCCTGCAGCTCACTACTATCTCCTACTGTTTCAGCGCTTCAGTCACTCGTGGAGCAGAGTGTTTTCTATTTTTAGTGCATAATCATGTTGTTAGTTAATAAGCTGTTAAAACCAAGAACGAAACAGGAATTGCATGAAGGAATGATGCAGCAGTTATTTTGTAGCTTTGTAGGCTTTGCTGCTGTATTGCTATTAGTAGTGGAGTTCCTCAAGGATCCAGTCGTGGTCCTCTACTTTTTATATTATCAGTACCATGAAATAGTACAATTCCTCCGATGTAATTTTAACAAAATTTTAATCTTAATATTGGTTTTGTGCAGGTTTTAGATCGTACGATCTAAAGGCTTTTTCCTTCCTCCTTAAATATTGTATGACTTCCTACCTGCTTTTGTGATTTTAGTTATTTGTATTAAGTGACATTACTGTATTAGTTAAAGTAGTACATTAAAACTGTTTATTTTTCTTAATTAAAGGCATTTTTATTAGAGATACAATAAAAATACGACGCAGCGTTATTTAGTACAATTAAGTCCAAAAAAACCAAAAATGCCCCCAAATACAAAATAGAGAAGGTACTGAAATGTAAATGACTCCAGCTGGAGCTGAAACAACAGCTGACAGTGTCCTTGAGCAAGACACTAACCCCTCACCTCCATCTGGTGCACGCTGAGCATGTGGTACATATCTGAGAGTTGCATGACTCTTATCTTTTTCCAGAAAACCAAAAACAAATCCAGGACTTCCTAATTCCTTTTAAGTTGCCTGTTGCACTCACTGGCTTCCCAGGCTTTCTTACAATCTCATGAACCGCCAGGTCCTTCCTGCTTTAATCCTTTCCGGCTTAAAATAAGACACCTCTCCTACATTTGTAGGAGCTCCAGTCTTGCATTCAAACACATCATGCCATTTCTAGACGGCACCTGACATGTTCGGACAGCCAGGCCTGACCGGCACTATATTTAGGCTGTGGCCTGCGTGAAGCCTGAGTCAGCAGATGGAGGACGTCACAGTGAAAGGCCAAAGTACTCATCAGGCAGGTGTTAGAGAGAAAATAAATTACCATCTCAGTTTGGTTTGAAAAGACTGAACTAAACATTGTAGGTTATTCAGGTTAATTAATTTTATGGCACGTCTGTAATCTGCATTAGGAAAGACGGAGGAGGTAAAGAAGTTTAAAATGAGTTATTGTAATTACTGGAAATTACATGGCTGTGGAATTATAAGGTTAAAGATTGAAATATTTTGGTTTTGCATCCTTTAAAATAAATCAGATGGATTGATAGCAAACAAAAACAAGGCTTTTTCTGGGTTCACCAAATTAAATCAAGGACTTTGGTATTTGTTGTATTTAACTGCTTTCTTAAAGGTTAAACCAGCAGGGAGAATTAGACCTGCAGTTATTTCTAAAGACCATGAATTTTATTAACCTTTATGCTCACATTTTGCAGCTGTTTACAACAATAATTCCCAATAAGAACAATAATAATAACCCAGTCAACAGCACCTTGACCCAGATTAGTGTTATTTTTAATTAAAATTTTCTTTATTTAAATCTATTAAAAACACTGGTTAGGAACACTTTGAAAACACATCAGATCTCAATGGGAGAAAATATTGAATAATAAGGGTGCCACATTTTACTGAAATTCATTGCAGCAACTCAGAATGGTACTCAGTAGTTTGTATACATGCCTGGCAACATTGGGACATGCTCCTAATGAGACAGCGGCTGGTGTCCTGGAATAATCTCCCAGATCTGGACCAGGGAATCACTGAGCTCTTGAACAGTCTGATGTGCAACCTGGCAGTGTCAAATAGACCAAAACATAATGTCCCAGAAGTCGTCTACTGGATTTAGGTCAGGGAAGTGTGGCTGCCAGCCAGTCTTATCAGTTCCTTCTTCCTCCAGGAACTGCCTGCATACTTTCGCCTCATGAAGCCGTGCATTGTTGTGAGGAACCCAGGACCCAGTGCACCAGTGTAGGGTCTGACATTGTGCCCAGGATTTCACCCCGATACAGAATTACAGTCAGGGTGTTGTTGCCTAGCCTGTAAAAGTCTGTGCATTCCTTAATGGATATGCTTCCCCAGACCATCATTGATCCACCACCAAACTGGTCATTCTGAACGATGTTACATGCAGCACAAGGTTCCCACAACCTCTCCAGACCCTTTCACGTCTGTCGCATGTACTAAGAAGGAACCTGCTCTCATAGGTCAAAAGCACAGGGCGCAAATGGCAGACCTGCCAATTCTGATATTCTATGTCTGGTACCAGCAGGCTCAACGGTGGCAGTGAGCAGAATGCACACTAGAGGATGTTGAGCCCTCAGGCCGCCCTCATGACGTCTTGTTTCTCAGGTCATTTTGTAGTTGTGTTCACCCTCCTGATGGTTACTGGGCCTTCTACAGCCCTATAAAGCTCTTCTGGGGTAACCTGGAATCTCCTCCATGCTCTTGAGACTGTGCTGGGAAATAGGAGCAGTTGAACTACCTGTGCAACCTATGTAGAGTCCAAGTATGACATCATGTTGCAAGTAACACTGACCCTATGCTGCTATAGGATCAGTGTCACTGCTATAAAATTTCCCTTTTATTTTTTGGGGGCAGTGCATTAAAGCTAAACCTCATCTAAGTAATATTTCAGATATTCGTCTCTCAGCAACAATTTACTGATGTGTTCATTGGGAAGCTGAGATGTGTGATCATAACCCCAAACTGTCATTTGTCAATGTGGATGGTTATTCAGTTATATTTTAAACTAAACAACTATCTTTCCTAAACACAATGAAGCACCTTTTAGTTCCAAAATTTAACCAAGTAGTTGCTGGTACAGTCGATTAGTTTTAGTACCTAAAATCAACCAAGTAATTTTTGTTGCCTAAACCTGTCATAGAGTGTAGATAATGGACCCAAATGGAGACTCTTGGGACTAAGAGGCAAAAAAGTTTTTATTTTTGTATAGAAGAAACCCAAAAAGACAGAATTAAACAAAGCTCACAAATACCAATAGAAGCCACACTGTGGATAAAAACAGGAAGAATTAAAGACATGACAATAAAATGCAAGGAAAAGCTGAGGCAAAATACAGCCAGGTTGGCTAGGGGGACTGGGAACAGGTGGAGAAACAAACAGGTATAACTCAAGTGAAACAAGGTAAAACAAGTAAAACTAAACACATAGCATAAGCGATGAAAGACTATCAAAGTAAAACGGAAAGTAAAAAAACAGTCCAGGTCCAGAAACTTGACAATAAGATGCAGGGAACACAGGTAAGAGATGATAACTATAAACTATAACCATGAACAGGAAAAAGACGCCGCAAGTAGTTTATCGTACGTAAACTTCGCTGCGGTGTTTTTCAGTGCCCAACCCTGACCGAGAGCTTGTTACCACCTAAACCTAACTGGGGCTTTTCAGTGGCTAAACCCAATCAATTCATTGTTGGTACTTAATCTTAAACAGTGGGTAAGAGCAAACATAAAAGTGAAAACTAAACTAAACAGTGAGTGAAAAGATTAAACAAAATGCCAAACACAGAGGTCCAGATGGAAAATGAACCACGGCTGGAGAAACTCATTATGGCTGCTGATATCCCCAGTCTCATTCTGTCGGTCATTACCCAGAGATCATGACCATCGGGGTGAGATGTGCCACAACCAGTAGAGCTGACTACTGGTTGTGGCACCATGAAATAGTAGGAAGTACACAAATAAAAACGGCACTACATATATATATATTTATATATATATAAAGAGAGAGAGACACACACACACACATACATGTATGTATGTATGTGTATATATATATATATATATATATAGTAAAAAAACATCTTGTTAGCTCTGTAGCGTTACATGACAGAAGTTGCAGAAAGCTATAGGACCTGTAAAATGAAGCCTCTGGGCTGTCTTCTAGCATTTAATATCAATTATTAATCAATTACTGGTGAGAAATGAATAATGAATTAGTTCAGTGGTTTTGAATGGAAACCACTTTCCAGTAGCAGCATGGTGAGAGGTTTTACTTTACCCTGATTACATGTCGGAGGTTTGGTTTCATGTGAGCTGAGTTGAAGCTCCTGCAGTTCTTCATCTCATTATTTCCCGTTTTTCACTCCCTGAAATACCCGATATATATCCCGGTAAAACTAAACTGACAGTTTATTTCTGCATTTAGAAATGCACAAATAAAGTGCTATATGCACGCTCATATATCGAATTAAAAACCAATGAGACATCAGCATTTTATTAATTTTTTTGGCTCGGTATCTAGAGGCTGCAACTGTTCTCTTTTGGCTGAAGTATTTAGATGCTTAGACTTCAAAGGCTTTGATCTGATATCAGTACACAGATATACAAAGGACGGTCGTTTCTGGGGGTAAAAACAGGCAGCTGATGTGTTGTATTTGATTTAAAATATCATTTAATTTCTGATCAATCAGTTAATCTATATAAAATAAATATCCAGGAGATTTTTTTAAACATTTTTTTCATACATATCCAACAAAAGAAGTATTTTAAATTGCAGTTGAAAAACAAAAGCACATTTGATTGGCAATCTAGGTGGTTATTCAGTGTCAGTGATCAAATACCCACCAAACTGCAACCTCAGCTCTTCTAGTGGCCACTTGGCACTGTTCTTTATATAAGTCATCCATCTGGATACAGCAGTTAGCCAAAACCAGTGGATATTTTATATACAGTCTTTGAGGAGAACAGTATTAGTATTACTAGTAGAAAAGTATTTTCCAGACATCTTTTTGAATTTCCAGATGTCTTAGTACATTTATTTGCCTGCATGTAAATTTGGATTCAATGTGTTGTGTGGTGAACTTACTTCCCTGGACTGTAACATTCATCCTCTGTCTCCCCCTTTGCTGTCATTAACCTTTTTATTACTTACGGGTCACAAGAGAAAGTTGTTTTTCCTTTATTTCAATAGAACTGCTCCCAGCAAGAAGGTCTTGGGTTCAAATCCCTTGCTACTTTGTGGCTGTGACTTGCATACTTACTTTGTGCTTCCATTAAATCTCTCTAGAAATTCTAGCTTCTCCCATGCAGTGTGGTTAACTGGTGATTCTAAATTGGCTCATCTCTATGTGTTAGCCCTGCGACTGATTGGCGAGCTGTCCTTTCACTTTATGATCACCGGGATAGGTTCCAGTCCCTCCAGTTTGTTCCTTCCTAGCGCATCAAAATAAATTTGCCGCGATGACATCTGTGAGATGGGGCTGCTCTCGCCGAGAAGCATGTTTTAATGGAAACTAATTTAAATCAAACCTTTTGAATAAAAGCGAAAGTAAAGTGCACAGAAAAAACTAAACAAATGAGCAAGTAGAAGAAAACCGAAACCCAAAGGCAAAGCGCAACCTTCAGACTGATAATCCTGTAACTCCCCCAGCTCTACTGCTTCTCAGCACAGACTTTGAGTGTTTATAAAATGTTGTTATCTCTCAACAGCCAATATTGCAGCACCAAAACACATGTGATGCCCCGGTGTGAGACCACTAGGCTAACCACAGCTTTACACACATCAGATTTTCACAAAAGCTTATAAACACCAGGTACGCATCACCTGGAAGGTGTTGTTTTTAATGTGACCGTTAGTAAATGGGAAAGGACACTGCACAGCCTCTCGCTCCTGACATGTTGTTTTGGTAGTTTATTGTGTATCACATAAAGTCAGTGTAAAGCATTACAGCAGAGCGAGTGCAGATCAGATAATGTGGCAGCAGGCTGCTGCTTATCTTGAATCTGAATGCAAGCGAGCGGGAGAGAATGAGAGAAAGAAATTTGATCTTTTTGATTCAGATTAGAGTGTTTTGGTGGCTGGAGACTGTGTGTGTGTGTAAAGCTTTGAAGCTGCAGCTGACAGGCAGGAAGTAGAGAAAGCTTCATCAAATTTTGTGATTCTCTTGTGTTCGAGGTTTTCTTGTAACAAAGTGAGATTTCTTCTTTTGGTTGGATAGTTCTCGATTACAAAGCTCTTTTTATTGAAACGGCTTCCTCAACAGCACAAAACTTGAAATCATTTTACAACATGAGGCACAGATATGATAACAGATGTGGTAGAAAAGGTATCGATGTGGTTTTGTTCAAGGCAGTGCCTCAAGAATCTTTTTAAAATGTACAAATGATCTGAAATTGTTTGTATTTAAAGTAACAAAGTAGCAGCGAACATTATCCGTCCTGGCTTATTTTAAGAAGATAATAATTATTTGTGTCTATAAAGTTTTTCTCTTAAAGCCCCAGATTTAACCTGAGAAAATACCAGAAACTAGTCTACCAAACACGTTGGCTACCTTATGCTGGGCATACACTGTGCGATTTTTGGCCCATTTTGAGCCGATTTTTGAGTCGTGCGACCATTTTGGTGATCGGCCCGATTTTGGCCTTCATCGTGCACCGTGCAGTATACGTGGGGTAACGAGAAGCGATTGACACCTCACGACCAGCTCCCGACCATCAATCGGTTGGTCGTGACGATAGGGGAAAACATAAAACCTTAAACACCCCCACACATTTCCACTAAGTTTGTTCTTTTTCTGGGACTAGCAGCAAAGGAAAAAAGAAACTTCCCTGCAAAGAACCTGAAAGGTTTCACCACAGGACAGTGCCTCACTTTGATGCCCAGAGCTTTGTCTTGAAATAAACACACACGCACACACTGCTGTTTTTCTTTTTTGTGTGTGTGTCATTAAACAGAAAAATTCTTAGTGGCTATTGTGCCTCTTTTCAGGAAACAAAAAAAAATTTCCCTTGGAGCAAATTTTCCAGTCAGCTGCGTTCATTAAAACTCAATACTTTTTAACCCTCATTTAACTGGGTTAGCTGAGTTGGAACATATTTACAGCAGCAGGAGCCCTCAGGGACAGGATTACTAAGAGGATGGTAACGGATTATATTTATACAGAAAGCCCTGTAACTATTTTCAGCTTTTGTTTTCACTCTTTGGCTCACAAATCTTAAAAAAAAAAACAAAACCTATTTGTTCTACATTTTCCTGACTCCTTTTATCTTTCCCTCTTTTCCCATGAGACAATGGATGGATTCACCGCTTTAGTCCTCCACAATCTAATTTGTTTGAGCTGTTAAAGATTGAAAAATATTTTTAAAATGGAGAACAAAGAATGCAGTCTAACGCAACAGCCCTGCAATAAATCACACCTCCTGAAGTTTAAATCTTAGTTAGTATTACAGAAACATCTCTCTAAAAATTGCATTACCTTTAGGCAGCCTCCAAAAGAACCAGAGTTACATCAATACCTCTAAAACAATGTGGAAAACAAGTCTGCGTGTAGATGTGTATTGTTCCAAAGGGGGAAAAAAGGAGATTCTGTGTTGGAAAGAGAAAAAGAAATGGATAGGATGTCTGCTAAATATGACGATGATTAGTGGTGCAACAGATCAAAAATCTCACGGTTCGGATCGGATCACGGTTTTAAGTCAAGGATCGGATCAATTTTCGGATCAGTAAAAAAAGAAAAAAAAGAAACAAATTTAACGTTTACTGATTGAAGTATTTCTCGCCTATTCAAAACATTCAACTCAAGACTAATTCCACGCAATTATATAAAAACAATTTAGGTTCAATATAGGGCAGTACAGGGCTTTGGTATCTACCACTCAATTCAATTCAGTTTTATTTACATAGTGCCAAATCACAACAACAGTTGCCTCAAGGCGCTTTATATTGTAAGATGGACCCTACAATAATACATACCGCTCATTATATGACACTCTGCTGTGATATAATGAGCGGTCATGGTCACGTAGCTTTCCGTTGCCCTGGAGGTCCACCCATTTGTAGTTAGGGCAACAGAAGATGCCTGGGACAGTTCAGCCATAACTTTAAACTTTTCCTGCTCAACATGCTTGGAACAATCTGTCACTTTAGTTGACATGCAACTGGATATCATAGCGTGGCTCAAGCACATTCATCATAATTTAAACCCCTTGTTTTTGCAGAACGGAATACGACCTCCCATCTGCAGCTAAACACCCCAATAGCTTTTGTATTAGCTTTAGCCCGGTCGGATTGGGCAGCAAAGGGCTGCTTAAATACCGCAAACTCCTCTGCTCCTCCACTTGAACCGTTAGCGCTGACCATAACTATCGCTTCACAGACTGACCACGTGCACCAGAACCATTCTTCTTTTTCAAATCTTCGGATCACGTGCGTGCCGAACCGTGGAGTGGGATCGGTTTGGATTACAGATCAACCGTGATCCGTTGCACCACTAATGATAATGAAGATCATTATAGCCCTTGACAGTTTCTAAAACAAGTAAATTGAAGACACATTGGTTTCGGATAGGTTTTCCACATAGATTGTGTAAAAAAGATAGATCTAAAGCCAATGTGGAAGTGCCTTAAACCTCAAACTTTAAACTCCACCTCAGAAAACACTTTTCTGATGGTCTCAGTTGCTGCAGTTGCTTTCAGCCATAACTAGTAACATTCTGGTGTCAGAAATGGTGCCACTGAAAACTTTCCTAATCAATGGGCCACAGGTTATATCCAAGGTTTTAGACCTATTCTCTTACTTATCTGGAGTTGGGTCTTTATAGCTGCACGCTATACAAATAGTCCAGTTGTCCTTTTACCAGTTAATGTTCTCCATCTCCTCCTCGAGATTCTGGAGGTTATCTTAGGATAGATTAGATCATCTCTACAGAATATCCACTGCCTACTGGATGTGTCCAGAATACCCGACATCTGTCCTGTAACCTTGGGTAGTAATTTCAAAGCATGTTTTATGCTTGAATTACAAGTAGTACTATGAAGCGTGGTTGTGTTTTTCCAATAATGATTGGTCCTGAAAATGGTAACCCTGCCAACAGGGTCCTCGAGTATGGAAAACACTGTGAAATGTTGCTTGATTTGGCAGATGAGCCAAGTCTCAAATTTCTTTCAGTGAAACAATACTGAAGTGATTAAATGATTTGTGCTTAAGTGCTGTGAATTTATCATTACCAAATCACTTTCGTGACCAGTAAATATGGATATAAATTCTCATTTCTGTTCTTTCTCCACATAAAATTGATGCTTTCCTTCCAATCCAGTCAAGTCGATCTACAGATATTTCTTTCTTCGCTCCTTGCTCATGCTGACTGACCATTTCTTTAACCCATCAGGCATTGCTGAAGATGGACTGCCAAGGTCTGGTTGCCAGGTTGGTCCTGGATTTTGTCTTGTTGACTACAGCAGTAGAGGTGGCATCCCGGTGGAGGGAGCTTGCTGAGAAACTGGCCCGAGTCTCCAAACAGCAAATGGATGCTTATGAGGCTCCACATCGAGACAAGAATGGTCTATTGGATAATGAGGTGAGAGCCCTTTAGTCAATGTTAGTATTTACTGGACAACTGGACACTGTTAATGTTGTGGAACAGGTCACAAAGTCAATAAGTTGGCACATATACTACAACCAGTTTTTATGTGTTTTTGGCAAAGTAGCACCAATAAAAGCTTGCTGAATTAGAATTTCTGAGTTTTGGTTTGACCTCTACCAACAACAATACATGTAAGGTTTTAAGTGCGGTTGTTATTTCTATGATTTGTTAAATCAATTTTAGCTTCTATTTAGAATTTACATGCTATGTGTCTGTGTCTGAAAATTTACATGCCACGTTTGTGCATGTAAATTTTAAGTTATATGACTTATATAAAAAATGTTACAGATTTAAGGTACTGTAGTTATCACTATGCATTTCATGCCTGTCGCTCCTGACAATATTTATTGTATACTCACATTACTTAAATACATATATATATATAAACTATATTATGTTAAACTTCTTTATATCAAACTGCCCTTTCAAGATATAATATACTATATTATATTATTATTACTATATAATATACTATATAATTTTACCTGCTAACTAGTAGCCCACGGCAGCCTTCGAAATAGTATACTAGGTGTGGTTTATGGAAAGGAGTCACACAGATCATCTTTAACCTGTCAGCTCTTTAGTACAAAGACCTGCTGAAGTTCAGTCTAAATGGGTAAGAGATTTCCATCCCTACGTGCATCTCTTTTGTGTAAGTCTTTGGCAAACTGTTGCCTTTTGTTCCTAAAAAGACAATTTTTTTCACTTTTCCTGATCCCCACCCTGAACTCTTTAGTCGATGTGGAAACCAGCCTATGACTTCCTGCTGACGTGGGCCGCCCATGTTGGGGATAGCTACCGAGATGTGATCCAGGAGCTCCACCTTGGCCTGGACAAGATGAGGAACCCCATCACCAAGAGGTGGAAGCACCTAACGGGCACACTTATACTTGTCAACTGCCTCGATACCCTCCGCAGTGCGGCCTTCTGTCCTACAGGATATGGAGATTTTGCTGTATGAAATGTGTGACAGAAGATTTGATGGCTGGTATAGTTGCTAAAGCTCAATTCTGGGATTTCTGTCCGGATTTTTGTTGACCTGTGAACATAAGTTATTGAAAGAATGGTACTCACAACATGTCTGGAGTGGATGTTTCTGTGAAAGAAGAAAACCATGTAGTTTTAGGGCAGTGTGAAGAATCTAGACCATCAGGTCTACCGTGTACATCCTGCTCTCTTGTCTGGACACTCGCATCCACATCATGGCAGCACTGATTGGTTGTTGATTAGTTAAACACCAGAAGTTGAAACACCACTTTCTGGCTCAAAATACATTGTGAAAATAGATCATCTGGCTCTTTGTGTTTTTTAAGCATCATGTTGTCCCTTTCAATTCCTTTCTTGTGGTCGCTACCTCTTATGTTGTTTCTACTTTCCTTTCCTGTATTCTTCTTAATCTCTTTTCTACCTCACACTTTGTCCTTGCAACTATGTTTTGATGGCTTTTAGAGTTACACGCTGCTTTTTTCTGTGTTCATCTCAGCTTCCCCTTATGCTTCAGTAAATGTTGTTTTTAGGATTCTGTCCTAATTTTTTCTGTCACTGTATATTTCCTTGCTTCACTCTGAACACAACATCTCTCCTCATCGCTGCAGTACAGTGACATTTCCACCTCCTTATATGTCGATCTGACCTTCCTACAGAACCGAGTGTACTTATTATCTCAACTTTCATACATACACAGATTTTCTCTCTATTTGTGGTGGGTAATTCTTTTTATTTAACTTTATCTAACAAGCATTTTTAATTATAAAAAAAGTTCTTTAAACAAAATAAATGAGAAAAAGTTTAATACATTAAAATAGTACAAAAATTGTCAGTGATTAGTTTGCCAAAAACTGTTAGCTTGCTGACAGGGACTGTCTGTGTAGTAAAGCTGCAGTACATCTGTTAATGCAAGTAATGTTTGTACTTACATAAACATTTGTTATTTTTAGTTTAGATTTATTCTTGGTGGGCTCCACTTATATAACAAACTAAAGATTTAGTTGCTCACTATCCTTGGATGAAACTGGTCCCAAAGGGCATACTGTACCAAAAATCTCCTTGAAATTGCTTTGGTCTCTAGCAGATTACAGCAGTCACCTGCAGTTTGCATTGAAGACACCTACTTGTCTGCAAACACTTACCAAAGTGAAAGATTTACTGAATAAGCCATTGTATTTCAAAGGTTTCCATTTCTAGTTTGTATCATACTTTTCACTGTTTTACTGTCACTGGGGGAGTAAACACAATCCAGTACATTCCATCCAAAGTAGATAAAGCCACAATAATTTACTAGTAATCAAAGCAATCACAATGGATTTTTTTGGTGAAGCACTTTTTACATCTTTGTAGCTAATTTCACCTACTGACAGCCAGCAACCTCTAGCAATCATTCACCAATACAGTTAGCTAACAATGTTAGCATGCTGCAGTTTGACAAAGGGAGGCATTATTATTTTGAACTCCAAAACCAAATTGCATTGTTAGTTCAATGTTAGAACCCAGGCAACTGGGTAACGGTATCTGTTTGTTCACTCTGACATCCCTAGCTATTTTTTGGTCCAAATGCTTAAGCACTATTGAGAGTTAAAGACATCCAATTGCTTTTAGTTCCAGTACTCAGTGGGACTGTTTTCCTATAGTTAGGTTTTAATTTCTAGGCATCCATGAAAAAGAAGATTTTATACAAAGTTTAGTAGATCTAGAAGATATGAGGCAGTTAGCTGGTTAGTTGCTATCTGGAGATGTTATATCACGTTCAGACTGATAAATTTCTTTAAAAAAAAAACTGTAAGTAAATTAAAACATAATGTACTGCTTTAACTATTGACCTAAACAAAAAAAGTAAACTAAATGCCAGAAATTTTTGGAATGTTAGTAAAGTTTCTCTAGTTGACAGGATTATGTGATAGGTAGTTACCTACAGAGCTAATGTTAAGCTAATTTAACATGAGGAAGATGCAAGATGAAATTATACTGTTCTCTAAATTAAACACTATTAACACTACTACGAGTACACTAATTGGAAAAAGAAAAAGGCCTATGGGCCGAGATTTACAGCTGAATTTTGTTTTGGAGTCAACAGATAACATTAACATGCTTGCTAGCATGGATTAGCAAATTTGGTTTTAAAAATGTAACATGGCTGCAAATACAAATACCGGTAGTTTCATTAATCGAGACTTATGAAAACTGAAGTGAAATGCATTTTCCTTAATTTTTTAACTTTTCTGAAATCCCTTTAGAAACCACCAGAATGCTTATATGTATTTTCAAAATGTTTACTTTTTTCAGATGGCTAAAAATGTTTCAGTGCATTCTCACTTCCTAACCCCACACTCTTTATTTACAAAAAAAAAAAAAAAATGTATTTGTTTTAATTAAAAGAACTAGAAAAACTAAACTATTAAAAATATCCTTTTTAAATTTTTATTTAGTTTTGGGGGTTTTTTTTGGTTTTTGTTTTTTGTTTCAAATGTTCTTGATTCTGTGATATTCAGCAAGAATAATCAATCCACTTTGATGCTTTCTGGGGTTTTTTATGCTTTTCTTGTTTGTCTCCATTATGTTTTTGTGAACGCTGCAATGTTTAGGATATGAACATTTTCTGAGCGACAATTTGCGAGTTTTTATATTTGTAACAAACGCCGACTGAGTATTGACACATTTGTAAGTGATGCTTTATCACATGTGAGAATTTGCAGATCTGTTCAGTGTTTCTGTTCAGTATCAATAAAACCAAAAATGGAGAAAAAAACATATGAACGTCTTATACTCATACCCTATACTAATACACTTATATTCATGTGTGCATACATGATTTCTACAAGAATGAAAACAGCATTTAGACACAACTGAAATTGGCTATTTAGGCTTGAAGTTTGGACTTTTACTGACTTTTACTATAATAGCATCTTCATTGTTTTTTATTCAATTTGTTATAGATTTGTAGCTGTGCTTAGGATTGCATGACCCAGTTTTGCCAAACTTTAGCTTTCAAACAGATTACCTCAGACTTAGACTCTAAAATACTTTACAGAGGAGTTCCTGGTGGACTCAATGACTGCAAAACAAGCCCAAATCATCACCCCTCCACCATCATCCTGACAGTTGGTATGAGTATGTTTACGCTGATATCGTGTGTCAGGTTTTCTTTAAATGCAGTCCTGTGGATTATGGACAAACATCCCCACTTTGGTATCATATGTCCAAAGGACATTGTTCCAGAAGTCATGTGGTTTGTGCTAGCATGTTCTTTTCACAGAGAAGCCTGATAAATCTTCAAAACAAGCCCTATGTAATCAGTCTTTTTCGGATTGTACTGTCAACTTTTTTTTTACTGTCTGAGAAGTATCTCCTGAACATTGCACAATTGTGGCTTTGTGTTAACACACACCTGAAACTTCTGCTTTTATAGACATGGTCACTTTTATGGATCTCGATCATATCAAAAGCTCTATAAACTGCGCGTTTTTTGTATCTATGTTCAGTGTCATTCTATGTTACACTGTTCGGTAGGCTTGTAGTCACATTTATCCTTTAGCTCTTTTAGCTTTTGTCTCTTTAAGGCTCACTTACCTAACAGCACACTTTCCTCTGATTGATCACCACCTGGAAGCCAGCTGAGGGGCAGCACCTAGTGCTTGTGAGTTGTCTTGACATTTTGTGTTTTCTGAGGCTGTAGCAGATGAAGGTGAGAAGAAGAAACTTTGGAAACTGAATATTCTTTGCAGTCTAAAGACTGAGCGTATGCCTCACGCTGATTGACACATAAGGCTGAAAAATAGAAAAAGACAGCATCATACTCTATTTTTATCTCTTAAATACACAAGAGAACAATTTATTTCAAAACATGGGCAGATTTAGAGCTGTCAGACGGCCTTTTCTCTGCCCTTCCATGACATTAAACACACGCGAGACCCAACATTTCTTTTCTTTTTTGACTTTTTTCCCAAAAAACTTCATTGTACCTTTACTGTGAGATTCTGTAGTGATGCACCGAAGAGCTCATGAATTTCTGCACCCGACCCCAATTGGGATTCTCTCTGCGCATGAGCTCTCATTGCAATGCAAAGTTTATTGTGTTGAGTGTTGCGTGACGCTGTCATCGTGAAGCCCACAAAGACAATGCAGCAGATTACAGCGTGTAAACACACACAGAAAAACACATTCAGATATCACACATGGATGCACACTCTCATGTATTAACGCATGCTCAAGCACTGCACATGAATGCATACGAGTCTTTCTGTGCACGTTCTTTTAACCCACCCAAGCATAATCCGCCTTTGACACACACACAGACACACACACACAGTTTAATGTACTTAATTAAAGCAGATAATTATTCCCCCTCAGAGGACCGACCACCTTGACAGTCTCGTCCTTTGCCTCTCACTGACTCACCCCTCACATTCCTACCCGTCTCCTGGATACAAGTCGAAACTTACAACAAGGCCGTGAATGTGTGCGTACGAGTGTGTGTGTACATGTGTGTGCTTTTTGTCCTATTTTACTAAGAAAAAAAAGAAAAAGTTTAATTAGTTTTTTTCTTTAATGCTGCAGGAGAGAAGAATTATGAATTGGAAAACATTACATTTTTGCCTGTAAAAAACTCAGTTTTTATTGTGATAGTGCTGCCATCTGATTGGCTCACAGGTTGCCTGCTAGTTGTTACAATATCTTACTCTTATGTGCTCGAGTAGTAGAAAGTACTCCAGCATTCATTGGTGAATATAGGAAAGGGATTTAAATATTTTTTTTGTTATTTGTTTTATATGAAACTAAAAAGCTTTTCAATTAAAGTAATTTTTTTCTATTTTTTTTTTTAGCTTTTTACACACTCAGCAGTTTAAATTTAAACTTAAATTTAATTTAATTAATTAATTAAGTTGTCTGTTGATACCTTTAAGAAGAAGCTTAATACCCACCTGTGCATGTTAGCTTTTAGTTTTAATAGTCTTTTTGCCTTTTAATTTATTTTATATTTACATACATTTTGTGAATTTTAAAAATTACTTCATAAATACACTTTTCTTGCTTTTTCCTCTGTTTTTGGTTTCCACTAAACTTCTAAAGGAAGTGTCAACTTCTTTAGGTTTCCTATATTTACTAGCTAGTCCGTTACAATGTCACTTTGCTGCTGAGGAAGTTCTGTGGGGTGGCACTTAGCAAGCTTTTGTCTCTCAGTTGCAGGCAGCTCTGGACAAAACTGACAAAAACAGTACAACTGTTGCTGGGCAACCAAAGAAATGTATTGAAATGATATATAAATGTCTGTAATGACCAGAGAAGCTGCAGATTTATCTGATAATTCTATTTAGAGTACATGAATAATTGAAACAGTGGTATTAGCTAAGTTAAGTTTCTTATCGTGTTGTGTGTGCACACAGACAGACACACACATTCACACATATATAATGTATTTCTTACAGTTAGCTACATTTAACACCAATAGTTTCCCCTCTGCAGGCTGCTGGAATTTGGCTAATCAAAAGGAAATGGCTTTTGGGGAGGGGCTCCTTAAAGAGACAGAATCTAAAACACGTAATGGTTGAACTGGGAGGCTGCATACAAGGCAAAGTGCAAGATAAGTAATGCTGTAGTGACTAACCCTATTTATGCAGCACACCCTTCATGCCCTGAATCCATGTGCTCGTACCATGTACGGTCTGAATTGCTTATTAAAAAGTGCACATTCAATCTGAATCTGGGAGATAAGGTTTCTACATCGCCTTTTGGAACATATCTTAAACAATAATCTGCCATCATCTTGTGAGGTTTAGAAGCCGGTGTTATTGCCCTGGTCTGGAAAATCAGAGGAACAAAGATGTACGAGGTAAGCAAGAGGTCTTCTCTTCCCTTTGTTAATTCCAGACAAATTGGCCTGCTTGGAGCAGCTTTTGAAAATGCAGAACAGGTGGCGAGATGAAAAGCTCAGGGACGAGCCGCCGCTCTGTTTCATCTGCCGTTCCTTTCCGGAGGTTTCTGGAGGACGTGTGGAAACAGGCCAGGCCAGTTTCACCTCGTGGGCCTGCAAACATAAAGGGCCCTTGAAAGATAAAGAGAAATGTGAATCAAAACTCCCTTCATCTGCTCTTTCGCACGTCCTGGGCCTTCAGCTGCACGCTGGATGCAGGAGAAGCCTCTGCGGTGATTATCAGAGCTTCAGGGTCTCTGATGTGCTGCAAGCTGTAAGAACTTATCAAGGTAAAGATAAACAGAGCTCTTTTCTTTCACGCTGAAGCAAACAGTGAAAAGGGGCCTTCCTCTGTATCAAAGCAGCAGGTGATTGCATGTACATTTTGGCACCTGGGTGCTGAAAGCTAGAGCGGATCGACTCCTTTCTATTAACACAAACCCACAGGACTTCACCTTTAAGGACATGCACACCTGTTTATTAGGTGGACCCTCTACACCTGAGAAACAGAATAATAAGGAACAATATTTTATAGTTTAAAAGGTATTTATCTGTGTACGGTCTGTCTCCCCGTTCTCTAACTTTACTAGCTTTACTGCACACAAACAGTAACAACAGATTGTTTCCCAAAGTGTAATTATTGTAGATAAGAAAAATCTGCTAAGGCTACAAAGCATACGCCTGAAACCGGCATCTACCAGCTGCTTATCTCCATGTGCAACGTCAGTTTTACATTTCATGGTCTTTTTTATGGGGGAATGGTTTTGCTGCAGCTACCTGCCTTAAAACCTGTAACCTACCACTTTACCCACTCCACACAGAAAAAGGTCCCTTTTTCCCTCTGAGTGAAGAGTAGATGAAAGCAGCAGTGGTCAGCGGCAACAGCTGCTTGGTAGGAAATAGGAAAGATGTCTTTACCGGTATACTAGGGCTGTCAGCGTTAATCGCGTTAAAATGGCGTTAACGCGTTAATCAAGTCAGCGCGGGAAGCTTGATTAACACGTTAGCGCCGTACAGCGCCACACAAAGGCGATCCGCGGTAACTCGTTACCGGAGATTTGCCGTGTTAACGCCATTTTATCGCGATTAACGCTGACAGCCCTACTTTATACTGACTATAACAGCTCCCTTCTCTCCTTAAAAATTACCAGATTTTACTTCTGGTGAGAATATTATCCACCAGCCCATTTTTCTAACATGTAGACAAAATTATAAAAGGGTATGTATGAGCATCTGTATAAAAGCAGATGTTTAGGCAGTGTGCTGCTCTGGAGCATTTAGGTGTGAGTTAACACAATATCACAGTCTTCCCAGGAGTGAACATCACAGGAAACTCTGCAGACTCTACAGGCCTCAGTTGGCATGTTATAAGTTCATGCAATCACAATTAGGTGTGGACTAAACGAGTTTGGCTTGTTTGGAAGGGTTGCAGGAGAAAGCCACTTCTATTTAAAAAGAACACGGCAGCTCGGTTTGTAAACCAGAAGACCTAAGAAACGATGTCCTTGGGACAGACAAGACCAAGGTGGAGAGGTTTGGTCATAATGCAAAACCAAACTTCAGCACATATCAGCACAAACACTGCATACTAGCTGTCAACACTGTGGTGGAGGAGTCATGATTTGGGCACCTTGCGGTCACTGAGTCAACTATGAACTCCTCTGCATACCAAAGTACTCTAGAGTCAAATGTGAGGACATCTGTCTGACTGCTAAAGCATAGCCTGGTCATACAAAAGGACAATGATCCATCCAAAGTCCAGACCTCAACCTGACTGTGGTGGGACCTCAAGAGAGCTGTGCATAAATGAACACCTGAATTCAATCCTTTGAATGGGTGACTAAATACTTTTGGCAGTATAGTGTAGGTTGGCAGTCCTCCGGTGTGGTCAGGGTCACGTTCACACTGCTGGGTCATGGGTAACAGGTTCGATGTGTCAGCAGTGCATCCTAGTTTCATTTGGTTGATCACATTTACATATTTATAATTGCTAGAACTTTAAGTGTTTTTCCAGTGTAGTATTAATACTTTTACTTTTTACTCAGTATTTCCTCCTAAATGTCTTTCTACATAAATGGCAACATCTGAAAAAACAACAAATTTTAGGGATTTTTTTTTTGTGCAAAGACTCAAAAGCCTATATATCGCATTTTACATAATTTGAGTTTTAGATGTTTTTTTTCTCTTTTTCTTCAGAAAGTTGGCAGTTGATAGTTAAACAGCTTGTTTGAGACTCTCTCAGCATCTGTCTGCAGCTCGTCAGCTGTTACCTGTGGAACAGCGAGGAGACGGTGGAATAAATGAGAAGTAAATCAGTGAGGGAGACTCTTGTTTTATGGATGAGAAGGCCGCGTGGGTGGTGGGCGAGAGACATCCAGCCTTGTTAGAGAGAGAAAGCGAGAGAGAGGAGCGCAATTAGAGTGAGTTGTGGTCTTATAAAGTTAAGCTGTGTGTGTGCGCGCGCGGGCGTGTCCACACCCTGTTTATAATTCGTTTTATTGATCTCGCACGCACTAATAAAAGGGAAATCAATAAGGGAGGAGGACAGCGAGGACAATTAGTCGGGTCTTGATGACTCAGGTTGTGTTGTCGTTTAGGGACTGGCTTTCTCTCCCCTCTGCTAACACTGCTGCTGCTTCTTTAAAGCTGCACACACACACACTTGCGTTCACTTCTTCTGGCTAATTAGATGAATTATTTGTGCCCGGGGGGGATGGAATTTAATGAAGGCTCACAATGAGAGTTGTTATCAGATAATATCTGATCAGCAGCAGGTACGACAGGTGCCGTAAAGATGCAACGTGAGCGCTTGTTGTTGCAGCCAAACTAAGGCATGAGTGTCTGGCGAAGCAAACTTATAGTCATTTATATTTGGAGGGATGCTGTGGTATGCTGTGTTCTCGTATAATGAGGAAAAAGCATCAGCAAGACCATGGATGGACGGATGGATGGATGGATGGATGGATAGATAGATAGATATCTGTGCTTTGGGGACACAGGTTTTTCCAAGCCAGCTGAAAGATGTAATCTCTCCAGTGTCTGATTGCACTCTCTCAGTGCTCTTGTTAGTTTATGTGGAGGCAGGCCACCCGATACAGTCCTCCTTTACCCTTCGGACTTGTCATAATCCATGTTTCCACTGTTTTAATGTCCACTCCTTGTGTTTCTTGGACTTCCTTCGTAGTTGTTTCTTGGCAGCAGTTCCACCATAAAGGCCTGATTCACACCATCTCCTCCTAACAGCAGCAGAAAATGGACAAATAGACAGATGGATAGATCTTGAGGGCTATCTCCTGCTTGAACTCTGGGCTTCGATGTGGACTCTAATCTTAGATGCTGTTAGTTGGTGATTGACGATGGTGATTTTCTAAAGCTGGTAACTCTGATGAACTCCAGCTCTTGATGCTCTTTTCTGGAGGCGGCCCTCTTAGGGAGCCTCTTTCATCAGAGCGTTTGATGGCTTTTCCAGCTGCACTCGAGGACGCTTTTAATTTACCCAAACAAATTAACCTTTACATCTTAAAGTAACAATGGACTGTTAACGCTTCTTATTTAGTTGAGTCAAGTCCATCACAACTAGGTCTGTCACAGTACTGACAACAACCATGATACATAAAAACTTTAGACTATTAAAATTAAGACCAACAGGTTGGGGACTCTTTTTTGAACTCTGAATAGATGTGTCACTAGCACGAATGGAGGATAAGATTTTTTATGTGACTTTAAATACTCGCTCTGCTAAACTTAAATTTTTTCCTGAAAAAAAAAAAAAGTTAAAATTTGGATTGTCGGGAACAATAAGAGGAGCAGTTTGATTTTTTTGTGTTTGCAAACTTTGCAGATTGCAGAAAACTCTTAGTACTCCAATGAAAAACTGTGCTGCCATCTAGTGGTACGCATGTTAAATGATCACATGCCTTATACTTTCAACACCAATGGATGTATGTAACAAAGTTTATGAGGACAATGGGTTTATTATATAACATAACAAGCTCAAAAGCTTAATTAAGAATAGCAAAAAGTAAAGTTTAAGCTACAAAAAAGCCCAAATTTAATGTCCCCATATGAAGACACAAGAATATTAAAGGAGCACGTCCATACATGTGAAAATAGTAGACAATTTAATTTCTAGTCATTTGTATATAAAAATAAACACAACATGAACAGAATAAAAGCTTAAAGGGTTTTCTCATTTTTGTTGTGTAATTCTGATTATTGTTGCTAAAAAAGGCACATTATTATTTTCTGTTGTTCTGAGATGACTTTTAATGTTCATTTAGTTTTACAGATGTACTAAAGACAGCATAGAGTTAGATCAGTAGTGTAAACCAATCAGGTTTCAGTTCTGTTACAGATCGCAGACCTGGTCCAAACCAGAATCTGAGTTAGTTCCCTCCAACATGAACGATGCAAAAATAATTTTACCTGCAAACCACAAAATCCACAATCATGTTAAGCAAATTTTCCTGTATACAAATAAAATTGAAATTTTTTTTAAAAAGTGGAATCTATCAGAATTATTATAATTAAATCATATCGACCCATTCAAAGAACTTTAAACATGTAGACACAGGTTAAGGTATCATTTAAAAATTTGTATGTGCAATCGACATCCTGTATGTTTGTAGAAATACATAGATTAACAAAAAATTTAGCTTATTAGTAAATTAGTTAATTAGTAAAAAAGCATTGGCTGTTCTGCTACATACTCAAAGTCAAATCTGACATTCATACTTATGTTGTTGATGAGGCCCTTCTTGTATTATCTTACAGAAGACAAAAGCTGACAAAAATGTAATAACTTAAACAATTAAATAAATAAGGAAATAAAAAAAATCACTCAGTATTAATTAATGAAATAATCAGTACAGATGCAGGTAAAATAAATAAATAAATAAAACTGGGACAAATAAAATAACTCTTTTTTATATATTTGTTTTATTATTTTTTATTTTATATATTTAATTGAATTTGTTTGGTTGGTTTATTTTTGTTATTATTATTTTGTCACTTTTCATCCTCTGTATTGTTTTTAAGGCCCCAGAACATGCAGTACAGAAAAACACCACAGGAATGTTCACGTTTGAATCTCCAATATTTAAATGGAAAAAAAAAAAAAAAACCTTATCAAACTCCCACTATTCTTTGCTATGATTGATAATAATGTTTTATAATGTGTGATAGTAATTATCATTACACAGTAAAGTGTATAAAGACAAATGCAACAAAATTATGAAAATACATTAATTTTGCTTTAGTTTTTTTTTGTTTTTTTTTTCAAACCATAGTGTATGATTTAGTAAACCGCTTACATACACAAACAAAAAGAAAAAAGAACTGTTTTGGACCATTTTTGGTGAATTTCTTCCTTCCATAACCATCTCTATATTGACCGCTATTCATCTGTATGTCACTTAGCATTTCAACAAAAATTAATCAACAATAATGTGTGTTTATTCATTGGAAAATCTGTGCATAGAGTAAAAAAGTAAAAATAATAATTCTTCAGAACAATCTTTCTCATCACCGTTAAATTATTTATTTATCTAAATGGGTTACTGTAACTGCTGCATATGTTAAAGGTGGATCTTCTTTTAACTACTCTATATTCTGTTCTTTACATTTGTAGTGGCTGTCCTGTGAGGACCACATATCTCTGATTTTTTTTTTTAATGGCCTACATCTTGAATTTTTAAAAGCATACAAAAGCATATAAAATTCAGTCATTGTCACAGATGCTAATCTGAAAGTGCTGCTGAACCTGCATCTGGTCAATGACACTGTTTTATTCTATGGTTAGCGCTGATATCCCATCTCCATCATCGACACAGCTTTCCTTGCTAATTTGCTCATCTAGCAGGAAGACAAAAGGTGAGCATACCAAATACTGACTTTCAAGCCTGTTAGAATTGCCTAGTATGTTGTGTTTCCATGTATATTTGCACATTTTTTGATACGTCACAGCACCTATTTCCCACTTTCCTAGAAACATGGGAAAAAATTAGTTGAACACCTGTTGGGAACCACTGCTCAAACACACAGTGAAGATAAATCTACCATGTGAGTGTTGCTTTTGGTTGAAACCTAATTACTAACTGCTTGGAATAACTTTTAGCTGCCTCTCTGTGAGCCTGTTTGTTGGGGCCTTCTGACGCTTCGTTCTAGATGTTTACAAAAGGAAGAGCCATGTTTCATGACTTCAAGTTGTGCTGGATAATATTTGGTCGATATTGACTCACTGTCCATCTAATCCCAGGCTTTATTTGATTTCTTCATTCCTTTGTTTTATAGCGCCAGTGGCAGTCACTTAAATGACAAACTGACTGCAGGATGGAGAAAACCGTTTTTGATATATATATACTATGTTACAATTAGTGTTTCTTTATATTTGCGCTCATTTGGTCACTGCTGCTTGTAGTTGGGCATTTGTACCACCAGGTGTCAGAGTCTCACAGCCGAGGACGCCTCCCTGCGCAGAGGAAACGCGACTGAGCACCTTTCAAATTAAGATCCTTTATCCTCCACGCTGGCAGGTTTTCTGCCGCGAATGTGAAAGGCTTTTATTTTTTACTTCCCTTTCGCGTAATCGGAAGCCAGATTTTATTGCATTTTTCCCGTCTGACTTGACGCGTCTCTCAATGGCAGCGTTCAGTGGCTGATCCACGCGTCACGCTCCATCACTTCGTGCGTGTGTTGTGTGCCGCTACTTGAAGGCAGCTGCTCGGAGACAAGCGGCCAGATGCGGAGACGAGATGTGACAGGCGACTGCGCGTAATTTGGAGAGAGTGCGGTGCGCGAGAGTGCATGCGGCCGCTGTACGTGCTGTGATTTGACAATTTGTGGAAGGCAGATGTGATTGGAGTGAGTCCAGGGATGCTGCGGCGTTTCTTACTGCCGGAGTGCCGCCGCGCAACGAGGGGCTGTGCCCCCAACCTCTACTGAGAGAGGAGAGGCCGTTTTATGTTTTTTTACGCGTTTTAATAACCCACGATGGATCACTCCCGGGACCTTTAAGCGTCCCCTGCGGTGATCTCGCTCGCTGCTGTTGGGCTGTGTGAGTGCACGCTGTCTCTCCTCCCCAGCCTGCAGACATGGGGAATAGTTTCTCCAATCTGGCTGCCTTCCAGTCCCTGCACATAGTCATGCTCGGCTTGGACTCTGCGGGCAAAACCACCGTCCTGTACCGGCTCAAATTCAACGAGTTCGTCAACACGGTGCCCACCATTGGCTTCAACACGGAGAGGATCCGGCTGGGCGGTGCGGGGGCCTCCAGGGGCATCAGCTGTCACTTCTGGGACGTCGGGGGCCAGGAGAAGCTGCGGCCCCTGTGGAAGCCTTACAGCCGCTGTACGGACGGCATCGTGTACGTGGTGGATTCTGTGGACAACGAGAGGCTGGAGGAGGCTCGCACCGAGCTGCATAAGATCACCCGGTTCGCCGAGAACCAGGGGACCCCGCTGCTGGTCATCGCCAACAAACAGGATCTGCCCCGGGCTCTGGATGTCGGGGAGATCGAGAGGCAGTTGGCTCTGGCGGAGCTGAGCCCCTCCACACCATACCACGTCCAGCCCGCCTGCGCCATCATAGGAGAGGGACTGGACGAGGGCATGGACAAGCTGTACGAGATGATCGTGAAGAGGAGGAAGTCACTGAAGCAGAAGAAAAAGAAGCAGTGATGCCAGGCTTTGGTTGGATGATGGCTAATAAACTATGACATATCCCATCCATAGAAACAGGATGGATTAAAGAAAAAAGGAAAAAAACCCACAGCAGAAGTACTGCAAGTTTCCATATAGGAGGAACATATACTCATAGAGATGCAAAATCAGCTGAAAATGCATATCACATAAACTCAATAGCATCCATACTTTCCTGTAGGAATGCGTATTTGCAGAAGAAATCTATATAGCATAATCATGAATAGCATAAATTCTAAAAATAGTCATATTAAAGTCAGATTTATGGGAAGAATGTTGATTGTTTGCCTTGGTAGATGACTGTTTTAATGTTCTTCACAGGCAGTTGTGTCTGTGCGCACTGTGGCTCTCTCTGCACTCTCCCTGATGGAGGAGTATTAATAGGACTGTTTCATTAGGGATGTGTGTATTGTAGCGGAGATGTTTTATAAAGTGTATTGATCCACTGGCAGTGCTCCCTGTTGCTGTGCTGTGCACAGATGTGAGAAGGCTGCTGTAAATGTGATTAGCGATGCACTCATGCACAGATCGGTGTTTAGAGCTGCGAGGTGGTGTTACACCAAAGATGATTCCCAAGAGATGACACAGAAACTCTGCTTTGGTGGGGTTTTTTGTTGTTGTTTTTTTATAGTCTTCCCTGCCAAACAATATATAAACATATATTTACACACGCACATCTGGAATGACTGGCTTATGACGAAAATAATTAAATAAACTATGTTGTATAGAATGCATTTGACCTATATGAAATCAGTTCTCTCCTTAGAGAAGCAACCACTGATTCCTCGTCCCTGTTTTTGCTCATTTTCTGTGTCTTCCTCAGTGGAACCACCTTTGATTATCCCTTCTCTGAAAGTCAAGTTGGAGGCCCTCTGCTCTGTGAAAAGCTGATTTGGTCTGTTTTGGGGTTCAGTTTAAAAATTTACTAATTCTATATCTGTTTTTTTCCCCTGTATTTTTTACAGTTCAAGTTTTTCAGGTATATGCAACCGTTTTATGTATTTTAATGCAGTGTTGCCACTTTTTTCCAAGAATAATACGGCTTGATGGTACGAGAGTTACATATGGATATCGTGGATCTATTTAAGCCATTATATATAATATTTGCAATAGTTGAAGCTTAATTTTACCTAATAAAAATAGACATTGCACATTAATATAATTGTTGTTAGGGTTGGCTGATGGCAAATGTTGGTTATATTTGTGCATCCATCTACTCTTTTCACACTAAATTCTCTCTTAAATTCTCAAACTTAAATTTAGTTACACCTGATAATGCTGAATGAAAGTGAAATTACACAACCAATTAATCAAACTACCATCAGAAATCTTACAGCAAAACAAGACATAGTCATCAGCAAATATAGTCATTTTTAAATAACAGACTTAGTTCCCAAAAATCTACATTTTGTCAAAGCTGCTGGTATTTTATTATAACAGGAATGGATATTTTTAGTCAAAAAATACTTGAAGAACATCAAATACTACTTTTGTTCGTCAAGCGCACAATGTTTTAAAAGTCCAAACCTTTTTGTTTTAAATAGCAGTGATACTACTACTGACCAAAATAATCACGATCATGATTTTTGCTTCAGTTGTGCTACGGGAGCTTCTTTCCACCTCCGAAAAAACAGCCATACAAAGTCAAAAATTTGTTGTTATTGCAAAATTTTGACTCACCCAAATTTCTGAAAATAACTTGACATTTTGAGGTAACCCAAAATTTCAACTCAGCTCTGCTGATCTGGAATTTTTTTGCCCCGTAGTCAAACAGACCTAATTGAGATATATTTTATCCCAAATCAATATTATTTTAGTCACCAAATGCCAACTAAATAAAAAAAAGGAAATAATAAAAAGCCAAACTAACAAAAAAAAAAAAAAAACCCACAAAGCTGCGTTCAGTACAGACAGCAGAGGACAACCTTTTGCACAAATGTGTGATGCTAGCAGCTTTCACGAGATTCCCTGGGGTGACAGTGGGTTGATAGTCGAGAGGCAGAGTGTCTTCCTGTTACAGTGAAGAATTGAAACAAACCAACAGGCTGGAACCTGTTCAGCTGCTCATAAAATATTTTACAGAGTGAGAAATAACCATAAAAGCTAGTATCAACATAATGTTTCACATAGCTGACAGCCAACTCGCAGAGTAGTCCATAAAAAGTCACTGACATTAGCATTTGGTCTTAAATGACAGGACTGTTGAATGTCTTATACGGACTGTTCTCTGCCACATTCACGTTCAAAGACAAGAAGGAATGAAACAGCATCATTGTGCTGCAGCTTGATGTCTACAAAGTAAACAAACTGTAGAACCTTAGTCACACTGTGGAGGTGACTGTGTCGACAAACACGGGCAGACATGAATGTTACCTTTGTTTTTCTGTCTTCTTTTTTTTTACAGTCGGGATTTCTGATGTGAACGTGGCATCTTTCTGCTAAGTCGAGCTGTGTCCAACATCGCATGACAGCCACTACTTCAGACAATGTAAATGATACAGTACTATAGTGTTACAGCCACGATACAGCAAGACCAAACTATGTATTACAAGCCAAAACAGGAAAAAAGGAAAAAGTATTTTTGGGATTAAACTCTTTGTAATTCAACTTGTGTGTTGTTTGACTTGTGTTTGGTTTCCAAAGGTTTAATCAGGGTGGGAAAATCCCAGCAGCTCCCAGCTAAAAAATATAATTTAAAGGCCGTATATCTGCAGTAAAACTTCACGGCCTTTGCACGTTTCACTGCTGTTGTGCTTACTGCTTAAACTCAGACTTAGGTAGTTGCTTCTTTTTGAGACAGCCTGACTACATTTCAAGGTTTTTATCTTATTAATACTAATAATGCTACTGGTGTGTAAATTAAAAAAAAAAATACTAAACTATAAAATCATAAAAACCACACTCATTGGTCGCTTCAGTAGGTAAACCTGATCTACTGTGATTTCCCCACATAATTACCTAAAGCGTTTACACAGAATGGTCCAAAAAAGAGAAAACATCCAGTGAACTTTAGTTCTCTGGATGTAAATGTGTCGTTGATTTCAGAGGTCAGAGGAGAATGGCCAGGGTGCTTTGAGCTGTTAGGAAGGCAACAGTAATTAAAATAAACACTGGTTACAACCAAGGTATGCAGAAGAGCATCTCAACAGCAGTAAAAGTGCACGCTGGGTGCCCCTCCTGTCAGCTATGAACAGGAAACTGAGGCTATAATTCACCAAAACTGGACATTTAAAGATTGTAAAATTATTGTGTGGTCTGATGAGTCCTGATTTCTGCTGCAACATTCAGATGGTAGGGTGGGAATATGCTGTAAACAACATGAAAACATAGATCCAATCTGCCTTGTATTAATGGTTAGTCTGGTGGCGATGGTGTATTGGACTGAGGGATATTTCCTTGGCATATTTTGGCCTCCTTACTATCAGTATATTTAAAGATGTTTTACTGTCATTATGCAGTCACATACTTTATAATTAAATTATGTATGGTAGTTCTCATCTTAAATTAGACACAATGCTCTAAAACACAGACACATGATAAATAAGTGTACACTACACAAAACATCAAAAGATAAAATGGTACACACAATGTAAAGTGTCCAAAGCATGTCGCCGTCTTTTTCAGGCATGTGGTGTGTATGTGCAGAGGGCATACCTCTCCCTCAGTGTGCTCCCTGTAGCGAGGTCTATTGTACTGTCCCAGGTGTCCCAGGAGCTTTGGTGCTATTTTTAATGGATGACTGTATTTAAGGCAGAACTGAAGCTCAGATCATCTCACACTGGTTTCTTTAACATGACCAATGAGTTCACTGGACTCAAATGGCCTCCACAGTCATCAGATCTCAATCTAGTGGGATGTTTAGCCAATAATATGAGGCAACTGTGTGATGCTGTCATGCCAATATGGACCAAAATCTTAGAGAAATCTATGCCATGAAGAATTAGTTCTGGAGGAAAAAGCGGGTCCAACTCAGTACTAGCAAGGTGTACCTAATGAAATAGTTGGTGAATGTATTCTGTCCTACTACACAGTATGAACAGTATATATAATCTGTTTTATTGTAGTACATGCTGCTGTGGCACGCACCTCAGCAAAAATGAATTAGTCTATCGATTAAAGTGCTATATTGTTAATTGAAAAGATGGAGGCTATTTGTTTAGATGTTGTTGCACTAATTAATTTACACTATATAAATATTGTTAATAGCTGAATGTTTGTTAGGTCAGCTAGATTACACCATTCTATAATTAAAGCCAATAAACTCTCTAATAAACTGTGATATAAATGGCTTCTTTAAGCAGGCACGATTAAAAAACTAAATATTGTGTACTGTACAGGTTTTAATTCCTCCATTTAAGTTGTGACATTTTATGTTTAGGGATTATGAATAGGAAGCTCTAAAAGTAGGCTAAAAATGCCATGCCCAGGGATAGAGAGCAACCAAAGTGCTTGTTTTCCTTTCCTTTCCTTTTTGTTGACTCGCTCTCTGTCTAGTGCCAAATATACCTTCCTCCAGTCATCGTGTTTACAGCCAAATGGCCTCCCGTCTTATTATTATGGTTTATGTCACTCATGTAACTCAGTGTAATTGCACCACACGCACTGATCTCCTGAAATGAGACAGTTGTTATCTCTTGACTGGGGTTAGACTGTCTGGAGGAAGAAGAATGTGTTCAGTGGTTTATCGGAGTATCAGACATGCTGTATCTGAGCTGAGAGGAGAACTGGGAGGCAAAAGGTCACTGTTTCAAGTCGCAGGCAGGCATGGGAATCCAGCGCCCGTATACGCAAACAGATATTTTGAGCTTTGATTGGATCTCTGAGGATTTAAAAACAAGCTTATATCAACACATGTGAGCAATGGATGATGATGCATTTTATTCTCATGGAGCTCATGGAGCTTCTCTTAATGCAGAAGTTAACAGAAGTTCTCTTACCGCTAAAAGAGCTGCACAAAGACGACAACGGGTTTGCACATTTAGCCCTACTTGCTAAAAACTGCACTTACTTTAAAAAAAATGTAGTTCTTAATATTAATATTTAAATTACATCTTCCTCTAGTGCCCATTTTAATTATAACAGGAAAAAAGTTGAGACAGTTAAGAGGTCCAAAATAAGTGCAGGGAGGAGATTGGGGTTGATGTGTGGGTTGGCATCAGAGGTTGATTTTTATTGTGCAGTGTCCCTCAGTTTTGTCAGTCAGATCGCAGCTCATCAAAACACCAAGAGAACCAAGGCAAAACCATTCAGCTCGAGGCTTCATGACAAGACTTCACAAACCACTAAGTAATGCCACAAACTTTACCCTGAAATACAGAGCTGCGCGAAAGACTTGATCCAGTCCTCATTTATTCATGTTTTACTAGTGCAAACACAGTATGCAGTGCATAAGGAAAAACAGAGTTTGTAAAATTCTAATGTTTATTGCCTCTACTCATTTATTGCTTTTTCCACTTTACAAATCTCCCTCTCCTATGCTCAGTCAAATATGATTCTGTCATGTCTCTTTTCAAACTGCTGACAGAGCAAAGAGGTTCCAGCCCGGGTTTGTATTTATCTGTCTTGTTTTCCTGTTTCCTTTTCTGCATGTTTCTGTGGGTGGGCCATCAAGGGGATTTCGTGTGTTATCTGTGAATGCTGATAATCCTCTACACTTCCACCCTTGTGGTCCAAAATGGATGGCCGTCACATTTTCGCTTTGCATGCGAAAGCTTTGAACGCCAACATCAACATGCTTAAAAATGGTGCTGAATGTGCACGGCTGGGATTATTTTATGTGTTTGAAACGTTGCCAATGTTGTGTTATAGGATTTTTGTTGACAGCTCAAACATTTTCTCTAAACATGCGCTTGAATTACAGCATGTAGTTGAGTTACTGCAAATCACCAAGGACTAGAGTTCTTTAAGATTAAAAAACAAAACAAAAAACACAATTATATGGTAAAAACTAAACAAATACAGGGCTGTAATGGCCATATCAAGTACTCACAATCAAACAAATTATACATTTTTTCACCGCAGTGAGTATTTGCAGACAAATCAGTATAAACAATGGGCCACTGCAGAAACATGCAAGCAAACAAACATTTAGAAGGACGTTATCACTTTTGCAACCAATTGCACCTAGCAAATTTCATCTACCTCCAGCAACCTCTCACCAAGTGGTTGGAGAATATGTAACAGCTGGACTCTATGGATATGAATATTGGTGCACTAGTGAATGAGACTACAAGGTGATGCTAATATGTGGCTGTCTGGCTCTATTTTATAAAGAGTTGCTGCAGACTGTTATCTACACTTTACTGTCATGCATGACAAGTTAATATAGTGTCATAAAGTCCTGGCACCGTGAAATCTTTGTTATGTTCTGCTAAAAAAAAATTGCTATGAGTGTCTCTAAGCTAATCTGGTAATTGCTAGTGCTAATAGCTAACATTGCTAGCTTCTCCTCCCTCACCAGTCCATGTTACAAATACATATTTCTACCTCTTGAATGGTGTTTACCAAGGATTTACAGATTGGTCTGTAGGCTTGTGTGACTAAGGCCATATCAAGTTAATAAGGAAATAATATACAAATAAAATACTAGGATTTTTCTCATTGAATACGCAGTACAAACTTCTTGGACAGTACCAAACAGCAAGCTAAAGATTTTCCAAAAGGCACCAGTTACAGTGAACAGTTTAGTGATTCAGATTCTGAAGCCTAGCAGAGACAGCTCTGTCAATCAAAGCACCTTAGTAATGCATAACTTTATAAGCCTTAAATAAGTTACTTATAAATTCTACCTCCTCTTCATGTATTATGAGAAATATGAAGTAGTTAACTGTAGAAACTTAAGTCTATCAAGCTTCTCAGTCCTCCAGGACATTGTAGTCTAAGGACCATGGAAAGAAAAACATCAAAGTCAAAGTCAAAGTCAGTTTTATTTGTCAATTTCTTCAGATGTGCTTGCCATACAAAGGAATTGAAATTACGTTTCACACTGTCCCATGCATAGACATAGACAACAATAAAGTGCAGATGCACAACATTTAGGTAACATACAGGATATAACAAGACAGGACCTACACATAACATATAATAAAGTGTTCCACAGTGCGCGCTGGAAGGTAGTGTACTAGTCTACTTGACGTAGTCCCAGGTTGTGGTTGGTAAGTGTTTTTGTTTTAATGCAGCATAAGACTGTAGCAGCAGTAATAGTAATATAAATAATATAAATAGTGCTAAAGAAAATACTAAAAATATGTGGCAGCAGGTGTGTGCAGTTGTAATGTAATGCAGCTTGATTGATGAAGTACAATTTCACCAACTCATCCATGTTGTAACCCATGCTGCTTGACAGGTGTTCTGATTGGTAAATGGTAAATGGACTGGTTCTTATATAGCGCTTTTCTACTCTGTCTGAGCACTCAAAGCGCTTATACAACTAATGCATTCACCCAATCACACCCATTCACACAAGCACAATTTTTTTAAGTGCTTTCTATCTA